>JAOVVO010000537.1:0-57145 GCA_028564675.1 Onchocerca lupi
ACACACACACACACACACACACACATACACACACACAGACACATACACACACATACACATACACATACACATACACATGCATACATTCGCAATTACATGTATAAATCAGAAATCGATAAAATACATTCAGTTCTTGAGTACAATGCTGCAATATATATACACATGCATATATACATATATATATACACACACATACATAAACATTATCCACACTCTTTTCGTGCTTCAATATTATCATATTAGTATTACTAATACGAATATTATTGCCAATATGCTTGCAATATGCCACAAATTATTCTATACGAAATAAATCGTAAAATGAATAAGACATACATTGAACTGATCCAAATAGATGGGAATATGATAAAATTAGAACAGAATAGGATAGGATAAGAAATACGACTGGATATGATAAGAATAGAGTGATATATCTGTGATACTAATATGATAAAGGAGAGCGAATTGAGGAATAAACGAAAATGTGGTATGGATAATGGAAGGTTAAAGGTCATTGATGTAATCAGAAGCCACACATTAAATGGAAAAGTAGCATTAGAAGTAAACACGAAAAATAGCATTGTTATGAGACCACTTGAAGACTTATCCTATAGGAACCTCTTTTTTTAAATTTATAATAATGAGCAGCGAGAAGTATTGCCTTCCCGATCGCCTCGAGGCAAGCTATTCAAATTATTGATTAATTGATAATAATCAACGAGTTAATCATCATCGGTAGCTTTATCTTTATCACCATCAGAAAACAATGCTATATCGAATAGCATCATGAATTCAATTACAAACAGGTAATTGGTGTCTATGCCATTTAATTTTTTTAATTAGCTAATTAGCCATCATTGATACTGCAAATTTTTGTAACCTCTACAACATTTTCTTCAGATTTGAAATGAGGATTAGTGAGATCAGGTTCCTACATTTAACTGTAAATTAATTATGGTAAACACTACTGCATTCTTTAAAAGTTAACTTCGAATTCTATCTTTTAATTCAAAATTAATTTGAACTTAAGTTCGGTTCTGAATTTCAACAAAATTTAATTTGAAATTTACTTGTTGGAATCAAACAAAATCCAGTCCTCGTTGCGTTTAAATATTTTACTAATTATGATCCAGAAAAGATTTAATCAAATTATTTGAACTGGAAGAAGAAAGAAAGTATAACATTTTCTTCCCAGGATAAAAAGTACCAGTATTATTTCAAACGTTAAAAAATTATAACCGAGAAAAGTAAAAAGAAAATGCGAATAAAAAACCTTTCAGTACCGTTCAAATAAAACATAAACAAGTAAATAAACAAAGGAAGATAAGAAAAAAATAAATCAATAATTGGACAGATCCAATATTGATTCATTTTTCTTCCATCCTGGCAAGGATAAATAATTCATAGTTGGTTTCAAGAAGATGAGGCGATAATTTTGTCGTATTAAATTGATTTTGGTTGTTGGACAGATTGTACAAATGTACAATTCATAAATGGCAGCTATTATTTTAAACATGTAACTCATTCATTTTCACTCGTTTTTATTTCTTTAGGAATATGATCATAATCAGTACATAAAAGTAGCATTGTTCAATTAATGAGAATGACAACAAATTATAGATATTAGCATTTTACAAACTTCATTCTCGCAAGTATCTCCACTAACTCTTATCCAATATTCAAAAGTTAAAAATCTTCGGCCAATGGTTTTGAAAATTTGGTTAATCAAGGCAAATTCACGAAGAAATATCACGATTTTGGAATAAACTGAAGATTTTGAGAATAAACAGATCATTTCATCCGGAAGGATATTTCTAAAATGTGAAGAATAAATTCCCAATATCCAGTACCATGTAGCAGGTACTAAAGCATACCGCATTTTTCAATTTCATTTTTTAATTTTCATTTTTCAACAATTTTTGTCACTTCTTTTATACATTGATTTTGATGAGAAAAAATCATGTTATCAGTCAATCAATAATTTTAAATTTAAAATGTCATGTTTTTCTCTTAACATAACATATCTACTGAGCATTTATTAAAACGCTTGAATCATGCGTTTTCAACAAGAATTTAGTGTATTTTAGAACTGGAAAAGCCTCATTCTTTTTCCCAATGATTAATGATCATTTCGGTGAACGGTAATTGGCTACTGGATGGCAAGGGTGAATTCGTGTAATTTATTGACATGCTTGGACGATGTGGTGGTGGTGGCTGGTGACAAATTGACATGAAAACCTGGAGAAAACCACGATGTTCGTTGCATTTTAAATGGCTTACAACTAGCATTCGTCTATCCGAATAATGCATTATAGATGAAAACTTAACGAGCACCATATTGCTAATACTTCGATCAAAACCTTCGCAAGCTGTTTTGGTTGGAAATTTGGTAAAATACAACCAAAAAGTATCTTTCCTGCGCAATTGCTAATGAAAGAAACTCAGAAAAATAAACTGAAAAGCGATGAATGATCAAGCATTATATTTGGTCGTTGAAAATTGCAAAATACTTGGTCTTTCTTGCACCTGATGTTAGATTTAAGACTTCTTATTTGATATTATCAAGAAATCGCAGCAACGACTAAACGAAAAGTTTTGAAGTTTATTTAATCTCATTTTTCATTTTTTCGAAGAATGATGTGCTTTTTTTCAAAGAAATTCATTTAATTCATTCATTTCATTTTCTATTTTGTATGTATGACAGACATCATTATTGTCATGTTAACTTTTAACGATTATATCTATAGCTATTTTCTATTTCTGCAAGTCAAATTTTTGGGTTCCAAGTTTTTGAAAAATGAAATTAAATGAAATCCGAAACTTTTTGCTACATAAATGAAGTTATCAGAGAATGAAGAAATTCAAACCATTAAGTGACTGTCATTTTTATTGTCTTTAGGTCAGAAATGTAAAATAATTTCAGTGATACGAAAAAATTGCTGGCGAAGAAATGCAGTAGAATATATATCAAAAAAAAAAAAAAAAACGACTACCCCAAATTTTCGTTTTAAATTAGGTTAAATTTATCTTCTAAAATTGCAATCATATCACAGAGTATTGTTTGATACTGATAAGATAAACATCAACGGGCAGTTCAGAAATCTAGCTTCACGCATGAACAAATGAAGATTGTCCATATTGCTCATATGGCTTCTATCACTGCTGAGAGCTATCATTTTGATAATTTTAAGTGATTGACAAGTGATAATTGCTCGACGATTCTTAAATTTACATAGTGAAATATGCATTAATAAAATCTTTATACATTATTTTTGGACATTTCGCCTCATCTTCTTTTATTACTGTATAAATATAATAAACGAAACTCAAAGTACATAGTCAATCAGTTTTTTGACCAATCCGGGCAACATCCTGAGAGAGCTACGGATATCATTGCAATAGTGATAAGTGATATCAATTATCGTCCATTATATTTTCATCCAAATCAGCAAACAGTTTGATAAGGAGGCTGAATATGTATGGATGAGAAATCGAACTCCGCCTTGTTATCTCAAATGAGACACAATTTACCGTAGTATATGCTGATGATGGGCTGGTTATTCCTTGTTTCCAGAGCCACAAACTGCAACGGACTGATTACTGATTACGGATTAAAATCTACATTTGAAGTAATTTTCCTGGTGAATGTATTGTTACACCAATAAGAAAGCGATCATTTTAACTAATGGCCAAACTGTCACCTTATCAGATATCACTTCTACTGATTCCGACGACAACAATATTAGCAGTGCTACAGATGATGAAAAGGTAATTGATTTCATTTTCTTGTTGCGGAATTCCAGAAATTTATTCTGCGATTCATTTTGGTCTTGAAGTGCCTTGATTTTTTAAAATAGAAAATCAATGTTTCAAAAGCGGACTTAAATTAATTTTTTCTTTCGTTCTTTATTCTTACTTATTCTTTTCCTATTTTATTTTTTCATACTGTAACACTTCTATACTAGAATAATATTATTAATTGCAATACTCTTATAATTAGTTCTCGGTTTTGTTTACTTCTACAGTACTTCAACAGCATAATGATTAATTGAGAGAAGGAAAGTTTGAGACGTAATCAAAAATTGATCATCTGAACAATTTCGAATTTCAGAAAAATTCGAAAAGCTTTTTTAAATTAAAAATCACTGTGCAAATAAGAAAGTTCAAAAAGTCAAAAAAAAAAAAAAAAAAAAAAGAAATTGGTGTTTTTAGCGGAAATTAGGCAAGCAAATAATAAATAAACTAATAATTTTCGATATTTCCAATCAAAATCCTTGTGCGAATATGAAACAATGATCCAATAACTTATTACTAATATATTAGGATAATAAATTTTTTAATTGAAATAAATACAGTCTTAGGTTTCCTCTTGAAATAACAAAGTCGAATATTTCAAATATTTTAGCTAATTTCTGCTTAATTTAAGATGTTTAACTTGATACTTGTTTAGTATGCATTATATTATATGGTTAAATTCTGCTTATTGCACTTCAATAAAAAAAAGCTGCAGTAGAGTTCATCCAGGCGGACAATATTAATCGTTAAGAGCAAAAATCGAGTATGATAATGACTTTAAGCGATACGATATGGTTGCACCGATTACTGTAACAATACTATTTTATTACTGTTTTCATTTATTTACAAGATGATTTTTAAAAAGTACAATGCACTTGCATTCTGAGATTAAATTGACGAAAATATGAGCATTCTGAAGTGCTGAATGTTAGATGAATTTTATTATGTTTGTTGTATTAATTTAGAATTAGTATGATTGATTTTTATTTTTCTTCAATTTATCGAAAAATTTAAAATATTCCAAGAAAGTAATTTTAAAGCTGATTTTTAGAGCATCTGTAAGCGGTGCCAATTTCCGATTATGCAGGAGTTCATGTTAAAGGTATTTTTTTCGATAATAATACGGAAATTATCTTGAAACAAATTTATTCAGTAGAACTCGACTAGCTAATGCAATCCGGTCCAACAAACCAAGTCATTTATTTTTAAGAAAATCCCTAATCATCAATAGTCCTTGCCAATTTACTTGTTGGTCAGATTTTCAAAGGTTTCAAACATTAGCTAACATAAATTTTCTTGGCTAACTTAAACTCTTCGCCTCATTGTTCATGAATGTCATCCTAGACCTTTTTAAAATTGCCAGCAATTTATGAGTGTAAAAACATAAGAAATAGCCGTATTACTACTTGGAAAGATAAAAAAGAAAATATTCTGATAAAAATTTGTTCTAAAAGATTTCATTGGTTCAATGAGAAGGGATTTTCATACTTATCAGTTGCAATAATCTTTAATAGATTCTTCAAGAACAACTTCATTAGCAATGTTAGCAGTTGCCAATTAACTTTTGAAATTCAACAATACGGTTAACTGTGGCAAAAAACTAATTACTTCTTAGGGCTCTTGAATTGAAATTTTCCAAATTGTTCTTTTTTAGATTTTTTTAAAGTAGTTTTTTATTTTTGTAGATATGTGGCTGGGTGTATCATGAAAATTGTGTCAGATGTTCAGTTTGTTCGGCACTTCTGTTTGATAAATGTTTTGAAAAAAGTGGACATCTATACTGTCGCCCGCATTATTATGAGTAACTTTTATTAATTATGATGTTAATTAATATCACCAACTGTGATAAATAGAGTTTCAAATAAAATTTGACAGTTATTCTTCTTATAATAGTTCAAAACAGACTTTTTGACTACAAAGCCATCGATAGCTCAATTCTAAATTTCACTTCATGATTATCATCAAAATATTTCTGCAAACAAGTCAAATCATTTTGATACATATTTGATTCAAGTAAGCAAAATCTCTCTCATGCACTAAACTTTTTTCTTCAAAATATCAAATAACTTGTTGAATTTTAAATTACATTCTACAGGGAACATAGTCCAAATCGATGTGCGGGCTGCCGGCAAGGTATTGCACCGACAGAAATGATCTATAAAATCAAGGTATCATGATGCTTTTATTGCTGGAAATTAAACACTGCTCGAGCCTAGAAGTCTTTCTCATTTTTAAAATTGTCAACACTAATTGTCATATATTTTCAGCTTATTTTCAAAATTTGAATGCATTTTTTGCATTTCCATGAATTACAATATTTTCAGACTGATATGCTTTATCATATCACCTGTCATCGATGCATTCAATGTGGTAGAAAAATATCGCAAGGAGAACAAATTTGCATAAATGAAATATCTAAAAGTATCGCATGCATTGCTCATACTGTTTGCAGCAGTAATTGTAAGTTCGCTTGTGGCTCTCTAATATTGCTTTGAAGTGGAATCCGTCGTTTGATTTCTCGCAACATTGAATTAAGTGGTAGGATGTAATCTATTTAGATTGAATTTCGTAAATTTTGATGCATCGTTTCTCTATCCAAATTTAAAGCACAATTAACTGTATAAATAAAAATGCAAATGTTCGTTTGTTCAAAATCTTAAATCTCTGAAAGTCCTCAAACACGCACCTTATCTACACAAAAACATGCGTCCATTCGGATGCAACATTGTATGAAAATTTCAAATCAATCGGTGAAAACATAGAACATTGTGTGGAAATGAACAACGAACATTCACATTTCTATTTATTTTGATTTTCAGTGCAAAGTTTAATACTAAGATTAGAAGCTTTTATATTTCAGTGTTTAATATTCCAACGCCGACTGCAGCGCTATGTATATTAGAAACAGATGGCGGTGGTTTACTTTCTAAAGCTGTTTCAAGGTATTTTTTGTTGTTAACAATTCTATTCAATTTAATCTTGTTATTACATCTAGAAACTGTGACAAAATTTGATTCTATTCATCACATATTATTCAAACAGATGCCATTTGTTATTTGTGTCGGACATTTTTGTAACGAATTATAATGAGTCATTTTCATAGTTATAACGAATCATTTTCATTTTTGTGTCAACTAATTTCTGAAGATTCATTTGGAATCAAATAAAAACTAATCAAAAATACGTGATAGGAAGTAAAAAATAAAAATGCAATATGATGTAAAAATAATCTGCAAACAGAAGGCAATGATATGAGAATATTGAAGTGGTAATTTAATGAATTTAATGAAGATGTTGTTAAGGGAACTGAATTCATCAACTAATATTTTCACACATTCTCATGAAACATATGGATACGAACAAAGTGATGAATCAAGTTTTTTAAAGCGCAGAGGACCGCGTACTACAATCAAGCAGTATCAGGTACATTCGTTTTTAAAATCTTGAAGTAACTCAAAAAATTCCTGCAGTGGAGGAAAACATGCATTTTAAATAGGTCTTTGTTTCAGCTAGATGTACTAAATAGAATGTTTCTGTCAACTCCAAAGCCATCGAAACATGTGAGAGCCAAGCTAGCATTAGAAACAGGTCTCAGCATGCGTGTCATTCAGGTAGAAAATATTTTTCCAAAATAAGATTCTAAAGAATTCACTTATTATTCTTCTTTAACAAAAGCATAATATTTAAAAATCAATTGATGTATTTAAATCAATCTAACTTTAGGTTTGGTTTCAAAATCGGCGAAGCAAAGAAAGACGATTAAAGCATTTGTGCAATTATTTGAGGCGATTTGAGCAGCGTGGCTTAATACCGCCATCGATTGGTTTTGGCTGTAATAATTACTTTTAACTTGCTATAGTTGTTATGTATCTGAATTTTTTGAGTGCTGTAACGAATAAGAATGCCTACAGTTTTAGCAATTTCCGTTAAAAAAAAAAAACATTTATTTAGTTAAAAAAACGATAACTTAACTGATATAAAGCATGTGAAGCCCGTAAAGTGCGCTTTTCAGCACCTGGAAGGACAACTTCTACTGGCTCTATCACCTTGGAACAATTGCTATCATTTCCATTTGAAGCAGATGAAGAAGAAGAGATTATTAATTAGCAGAAGAATTGTTGATGAATGATCTTCTCAAATCTATAATCTGATGTGAATTTTCTTGAAAAAGGAAAACTATGGAATTCGTTTTATTTTTGATTTTAATCTATCTTGGAGAATTATTTGAGATATCGGTACAAAGTTTTTTGACTTTCTTGTGATTCAAAACCCAATTGAAATTCGATATTAATTTCTGATTGCGATTTCAAAAAGCGATCTTACGATAAAAAAGAAGATTGCCTTGATTAATCAATCTTTTTCCAAATGATACAAGAAGGAAACTTCCATTATTTAGCACTTCTCCGTCACGTAAAAATCTTTTTGAAATATTGCTTATTTCAAATTCAAATTAATCTTTCGAAATTATTTATTGATTTTAGTTCGTTTAAATTAAGTAAAGGATAGCACTATCGCTTGATCAACTGATAATCAGAAATTCTGTCAATGATAATAACTGGCTAGGTATATCATGAAGCAAACACTTTCTCTCTTCATGCTCTGGCTAATTTCCACATCCAACAAATACATGTAATTTATGAAAGCCAGAAAATTTACATAAATTTATCAATATATAAACATGAAAAATTGAGATAGTTGATTAATTTTTACCAAATTGCAAGTTTAGCGGTGTTCTTATCGGTATAATCTTGTTTCATTTATTTTTCGAGCGGTCATCAGTTGCTGTGACGATGAAATTTACGCTATTTTATAAAGTTTAAATTTAAAGTTTTGGAAGATTTGATGAATTCTGATAAAAATTCAAAAATTTATCTGAAAAAAATAGTTAGAAAAACAATTTCATAAATTCTCTACCGCAGTCAGCAGAAATTTATAAAATTTTTGTAATGATTTATCAAATCTGCTTGAAAAATAAGATCAAAATTAAATGTTTAAATCTAAAAAGAATAGAATAAATTGAAGAGATTAGAAATATGAAACGTGCTGGTTCTCGTCGACGTAAGAGACCGACAACAATGGAGGAAGAGGTTACTGTAGAAGGCGAAGCTGCTACTGGTACTTCGTCTATAGGTGCCGTAAAAAGTTTAAAGGTTCACTAAATGTAATATCACCTAATCTCGAAAGTATATCATCTTTTGTTGTGTAATGTTCAATTGTGAGATTTGGGATTCTTCTCTTTCGAATATCGATTTCTGTCGAAATTTCAATCTTTAAATTTAAAAAGCAAAGATAGCAGTCGACAGTATAGAGATTAATAACTATACTAATACAATCTGTTCTTGAATTTATAGAAAGGCACTACACGTCGTAAAAGAAGTGGTAGGCCAGTAAGTGATGAAATGGAAAAATTGATTTCCGATTATGTAAACTACGTCAGATCAATGGGTTTGCTTTATTCTCCAGTATAAAAAAAAAGTGCAAGAATTAAATCGAAGTTGACTAATTAATAAGTCAATTAAAAAAACGAATGGAAATTTCGAAGTTTCAATAAGTTTTAGATTGAAATTGAAATTATGTATGAGATTAATTAGAAAATTAAAATAATTGATATTTTAATTGAAAAAGAAAAAATGTTCGAAATTTGATGAAATTCCTATTGAAGCCTTCCAAATTGATGAATAAGCCATATTAAATATTGCGTTCGAAAATTATAGAGACTTTTAGGTAAAACCTTTAAAAGTTTTCAGGAGTTGCTGGTTTGCGACGAGAATTCGAGGAGCTAAAAATGTTCGTACCGCCAGATAATTCCCATGAGGCATTTGATGCGAATCCGACTAGAAATAGATATCGTGATGTGCCTTGTCTAGATGTTACACGGTTATTTGTAGTTTTAAAAACTTAATACAAGGATTGAAATACGGAAGTGTATGATAAATTTTCGAAGTTTTTCATAGATTTGGAAAAGAAATAGAAATTATGTATCTTTGCAAACCTTCTGGACATAATTCATCTGACCTGGAGTGATGTCTTCTCGATCGATCATCATTCTGAATTTGTTTCATCACACATTCACTTCATTCTTGTTAAAAAAAAAATATAAATGTTATTTCCTGAACATTATTAACTATTATTAAAAAATTATTTCCTGAATGATAAGATTTCAGAGTTGTTTTGACATTAAATGTTCCACCTGAAACAGATTACATACATGCAAATTGGTTGAAAATGGAAGGTTGCGCTCATCAATACATTGCTACGCAGGTGCCACTGATTGTGCATTTACCGTAATTCTAATCTCTCATATAATTCAAAAATCGAATTTGAGATCACAAGTAAATAGATACGATTACATTCCTTCTTTTCTTTCCAACTTTCATTTTGATCAGTCCAATTCCATGGTTGAAAATTCAAAAACTTTTTAAAAATTTCAAAATATTATTCAATCTTGAAATTTTAAGATGATTTATTCATCATTTTATAAAGCTCATTAAAAACAAGTTGAATTTAATATACCAATTTAATGTTCGCACAAATATTAACATGTTTCTCATTGTAAATCTCATTTTAAACTTAGTTTGAAAAAAACAATGGAACAATAACTTTGCTTTCTTTGAAAGCATTCATTAAACATTCCCGTTGTTGCTATACATTGATAAACAATCTTGTTTTTCCCTATTGTTCGCAAGCATATTACTTATATTCAGGAACAAGGATCTTGGATCCTAAATATAACTAATTACAAATATCATTAAGAATTAAACTATCACAAATTAACTGATAATTCAACCATACTTTTTTTTAAAAATTAAACAATATAATCTCTAAGACTGAATTATCAGCTAACTGATAATCATCGTTTAATTTTTTATCCATATGCTACAGTTTCATATCATAGGGCCCACTCGAATCAACCGCAAGCGATTTTTGGCGTATGGTACATCAAGAACAAATTTCAACGATCATAATGTTATGCAAAACCATTGAAGATGGGAAACCGAAATGTTTTCAATATTGGCCCGCAGAGAATGGTGAAAATAAAACTTATGGTTGCATGTTTGTTATGAATAAACGGGTTGGTCACGTTCATTTTTGTTTCCGTCTCTTGCAAATATTGATATCATCCTGAAAAAAAATTTTTGAAAAGGCGATACATGATCGTATCAGACAAGCTTGAACCATAGTTTGTTGAACCATTGATTGGAAAAATATTACTGGATTACTATCTAGTGCAAGAATGAAAAATTTGAATGTAATTTGATTTATTTCTTATCTATCCCGTTTTGAATTTATTCAAAAGAATTTAAGAAACTAAAGTTTACTTAGCTTAGTTAATTTACAAAAAATTTAACCTAAGTATGTTTATGGGTAAATTTTTTATGTTGAATAAGTGCAAATTATTTATTTTAAAAGTTTATTTTGCAGTCTGAACACGAGGATAAATTTGAGACATATCTTCTGGAAGTATTACCAGAAGGTTGTTCAAATTCAACCATAGTAAAGCTTATACATATGACAGATTGGCCGGATCGTGGTGTACCAAATAGTGGAATGACTATACTCAGACTAATTCGAATGATGCCTACTGTATTCATAATTTCTCTCAATAATAATTTGTTTATTTTTAAATTTCCAGAAATTCAAATCCTTTCAACTCATTGACCATTTAGAGGAGAATGATATCTCAAGAATTTAAAATCAATTCGTAATTCCTCTTTTATCATTTCCAGTTTGATAAGCTTATCAAACTTCTCGTTTTTATGTGGCATGATGATTGTTTACTGGATTTGTTTTCGATCTCAATAATTTTAAGCAATTATTTTAGAGTGCGACCAGTATAATTCATTGTTCCGCTGGTATTGGTCGCACGGGTACTGTGGTAGCAATTGATACATTGTTATCACGTCTTTGGAAAAATCAACCATTAAATGTAAAATTAAATTGATTAAATGTTAAATAATGGACTTACATTTTTTCTCAGTGTTAATTCATCTTCTGTTGGGAATTTTATTCCCAATCTTTGAAGCTACTGAATTCATCAAGCTTAATTTCATTGTTGGGATCGAAATCCATCTAAGTCAAAAAGACAAAAAGCTCCATAGTGCTTGTAATAATACAAACGATAATGGCAAAATTGATATTTGCAAATTCAGGTACCAGAAGTTATTAAAGAGATGAGAACTCAACGTGCGTCGAGTATACAGAATGAAGCGCAATACGTATTTATCTATACTACTGTACTTGATTACATCAAAGTATGATTTATTTACGAGTGAAGATAGAAGAAAACTGAGAAAGATGAAAATTCTGAGTTATCATACCCAAATCGATTTTAGACTTTAAACTCGATAATCAATTGCCGAGTTCATTATAAAGCAATATGTGCACTTTGGAAATATTTAATGTTTCATACTTATTTCACATAACCAATATGTTGAATATCTTACTTAGAATTCTTTGTTTATTTGTCCGGAAAATCACGAAGAAAGTCATTCTTCAAACAGTTCATTGCGATATATTCCATAATTCTACATTTCAGGCGAAACTACCATTGAAATATCGTGAATTTGTTGTTTCATTTCATGCAGAAGTGAAGAAGGCAAATATGATCTGAAACAAATTTTGGCCTTATAATCTTTCGTTGCGGAAAAGTTCCCAAAATCAAAGTAGCTGGAATATTTAAATAAATGGCTATCGCATTCTCTTTTTTACTAAAAATACTTCAGAACATATCACTATTGGTATCAAATTCATACAAGGAGATCGATGTCAATTCATGTTCAGTAATTAAATTAAATTTACTTTATTTCTCATTATTGCACTTTATTTGCATAAAAAATCGAGGCAATTATCCTTTAAACATTCGAAATAAAACTAACACAGACTTTCCGAAGATTTCTGAAATCCAGAAATACTTCAATTTTTGAAGCTATTGTCCTTTCATTTTCGACTCATTAATTGGAGTATTGTCCACCTTTCTGATCTCTAAAATTCCCTTCTTCCTAGCAACTTATCTCGTTACCTTTATGCTCCTCAAGCGATCAACACAACTATTCTCATACCTGTTCCAGTGAAGCAAGAAGAAAAAATTATCATAAATGATATAATTCATACTTAAATCAATTAGAAATATGCAACGGTATTATTTGAAATATATTTGTTGTAATACGTTCTTATCTTATTGTCACACTTCCTTATTTAATAAACATTTCTACTTAAATCGAACATTTCAATGCGTATAGTTCAAACTATCGCGAAAAGAAACTATTTGCATATTTGGGATATCCTCCTTTGGGATACGGTACACGACCATATCGCATCCTAAAGAAGTAGGAAATAATAGTTTCATAAAGTTTGTTCTAATGCGTCAACTTGGAGAACCTTAGCGCAGTTGATCGTTTCTCCATACTGTTTGTCTCATAATTTAGTGCTCGATTGTTGGGAGGTGGCGCTGCTTGCTATCGATTCTGAATAAATCTAATTTTTATTCTCAATACACTTTGAGATGATCCGGAACAGTGGGACAACACGACGAATAAGCAATCGAATCCGAAAGAAAAGACGAACGTATAGTCCATCCACTGATGATGATACTTTACTTAGTATGGTTTGTTACTATTGCTCTGACCATATATGGCCTTGGTTCTGCTATTAGAAAACTGAATTAAAGTAAAGGATACTAGTGATTCCTCCAAAAAATTGCGTCTACTTTTTGACTTCTTTTTCACGTTTTTTCTTTTTTTTATTATCCGCTAATTTGATTCAGATATTCCATCCACATCGAGTAGAATTCGAAACGAATCTCTCAGTACCTTATCGGACATTTCAAAATCACTACCTAACTCAAGTTTTAAAGAGGTAAATAGATAAATATTGTACATAGCCTCTCTAAGCAGTTAAGTGTATCATATGATTTGAAACAAACCAATGATTTAATAATACTTACAAATATATATTTATTCCCACAACAAAGTGCCCCAGTTATCCTGTTGATCTTGAAACTGTATTATTGATAAATATAATTTAAATATTGTTACAGGCTGTGAATGATAAGGAATATGGTAATATAGCATTGAATCATAATTCCTTCTGGAATTTTGCTACTACATTAAGGTTTGCCTTGTTGGTACTAGTAGTCGTGTTTATATGTTTGAAGTATCGGAAAAATAACTTTGATCTTTACAATACTAGGATCGGTTCAAAGATGCTTAAAATGACGAGTGCTTTCTATCTAGAAATATGTAATTTTTTTATTTGGTTTACTTTAAAGTACATATTTGAACGCGACGGGATTTTACTCAGAAACTTCGCGAATTGCGAGTACTATATTTCCATAATTTGATATAACTATTTTTCTGTTCAAGTCATCCGATAATACGTGGAAAAATCGCTGATAAGGCGATTCCACTAGTGTTGAAAGAAGTATCGAGTGCAGTTCGTCAATTAATTTGTGAAGCGAAACTTCTTATGCAACAAGCGAAAAGGCAAAAACTTTTATGCGATGATTTAAATGCATTCATCGAAATGAAAAGTGGAAAGGTAAATTTGTATCGACTTGCCCAAATTCCAAACTTTTCGTGAAATGCTAAGATATATGCAGTTATTTTTGGTAGCTTTAATGGCAAAATAAAAATAAAATGAACGGATGAAATTCCCTATTTATAATTCATTTCCATTTTATAGCGCTGTTTTAATTACACGTTCTACATAAAGATCAATTTTAGTCGCTATTCGGTTTCGTAGAAGATAACAAATGGCAAAAAATTGGTGATGTATTTGTACCTAGTGATGAGATTCTTGATCTCAGGTTCTGCTCTGCTAGTGTTCAACTCGAAACAATTGGTGCAAGGTAACTTCAAGATTGTAGTTATTTGCATATTTTTTTGATAAGATCCTCAATTAATAAAACTAAACTTCTTGATCATAAAAATGCAGTGTATTAATTTTTAGATAGCTAAAGATATGAGATTCAGCAAAATTGGAAGATCTGCGAGGAAGAAAAGCAATTTCAGTATGATGCCGAGCACAGAAGAAGAATTCCGAACGACTCAGGGATTTCTAATTGACATTATCTGTGCAGAATAAAATTTAAATAATGAGTATATTCTTGTCTGATACTGAAATTAAGTTTACAAATATCATATGAGGATCTCAATTCTTTACTTGTTTGAATGGTAGGACTATCTTTAA
Source organism: Onchocerca lupi (assembly GCA_028564675.1). NCBI lineage: Eukaryota > Metazoa > Nematoda > Chromadorea > Rhabditida > Onchocercidae > Onchocerca > Onchocerca lupi. The sequence continues at coordinate 14,980 of JAOVVO010000537.1, forward strand.
GCCTGTTATTGATCTAGATTAGCTTATAGTTCGCTTTTCTCTAACTAATCTGAAATATATATATAGTATGTTCACTGTTAATATATCCCTTAAACAGAAACATCAATACGGAGAGGCTTACATCTACATTAATTCATGGCAATAACATTCATTTTCGTCTCAAGTGAGATTCAACTCATATTATGCAAACGATAAACTGTCCGAAAATCTTCGATACAAATGATGTAAAATTTTGCGGAGAATTAATTTGAAGTAAAAAAAAAAAAAAAAAAAAAAAAAAAAAAAAAAAAAAAAAAAAAAAAAGGCAGCAATAGAACGCATGGTAAACTCAACAATTTTATTCCATTGATATACTAAAAAAATAAAAAGTCACTCATTCAGGCTTTTTGTGCGAGTTCTTTGGCTCGCGCTTTTTCAATTCGTGCCTTCTTTGCCTGTGAACGAGCTGACATGATACCGCCTCCCCAATGTTTCCGAATTTCATCAGCGCGTTCGTTATAATTCGTTATCACTGTTTCTTTCAATTTCGACAGAGCTGTCTTATCTTCGCTGCAAACTTTGATATTACATACTGTTACTCAAAATACTTATAAAATCGAAAAATCACCACCGAAAGTCCAATACTGCTACTTTTTTTATACTTAAAAAAAAAGATGGAAATGTGCAAAAAAGTTGCAATGCATATTTTGTCCTAATCGTGCTGAATTACGGCCCATGGGTGATAAGAGGGAAGAAGGAATACTTATTCGAGAATAGATGTCATCATAACTTTTTAAAACTTTATGCATTGAATTTCTTAATATTGTAAAATAGCTTGCACTTACGGATTCGTGTCTACGATAGCAATGCATGCAGTAGTCTTTCGATGCACAACTTGACCAAGACGCGCCTTTCCCTTGACAATGCAATATGGCACCTGTAAAGTTCCAGAACATAATTTTGATGAGTACTCAAATAATTTATTCGATAATTAATAGAAGTTAGAACTGTATTTTGAAATTTATAAATGACAAAAAAAAGAGTGAAGAAATTAAACTAAATTAAGTGGAGAAGTTAAGCAGAAAAAGGTTGGAACTCACTTTGAATTTACGGCAAAGTGCTGGTAGAAAAAGAACAATTTCAATAGGTTCTACATCATGCGCAATAACAACCAACTGTGCCTTCTTTTGTTCTACAAGCTTCGTAACATGGTTTACTCCCGAACGAACCACTGGTGGACGCTTTGTTACTTCTTCACTTTTGCCTGCTACTCGAGCTTCCGCACGAGCCCTTAATCGTTCCATCTTCTGGTGCTTCGTTTCTGGACGATATTTGTCCAATAAACGGAACAACTGCGTGGCTACAAAATGCAAAGTAGATGAAAAGTACTAAGAATTTGGCAATGATTTCGTTTCGAAAGTACTGTTTTGAAATTTTCTCTAAATCCAGATCAGAGGTCAATCAGCACTACGAAATAGTTTTATTCTCTCTAATTTTGCAAGTATCAAGCAAGGCCTTGTCATTCCTACTAGCAATTTGAACGATAGTAAAAAGTGCCATTCTGAAGTAACACTAATGGAGATGGATCGAAAACAAATAATGATTTTTTTGCTGCAAAAATAATGAATGTGAAAAACACCAAATAGTACCAGAATTTACCTGTCTGTTTATCAAGGGTTGTACGAAATTGATTAATTGGTGGTGGGATTTTTAAACGCTTCATCAAAACAGCTTTTTGCCGTTGCAAGCGAACATACTTGGGCCATCGTACAAATCGAGTTAAATCTCGTTTTGGCTGGATATCTTGACCTGAAAATGAAATAGATTATTTCTTAATCCATGTAAAAAACTATTTTTCTCCAGTCACTAAAAGATCAAAAGATAAGTCCTGACCTATTGAAAAATTGCGCGGTCGTTTCTCGAATAGAGGATTTTGCTCCTTTTTCGATGCTTCCGATTTTCTGGCTATCGGTGGCGGAGGAGCAACTCTCTTCTTGATGATTTTCTTTGAAGGCTGCAACAATTTTAAAGATCAGATACGTCCCTTCCAAAGATTTATAAAATGGTCTAAAAGTAAGTGATTATTTAAAAAGGTTGCCAATATTCTGAATTTGCACTGGCATTGCGATTACTAGTATTGATAAATGATCAGTCGAAAGCATAGGAAGATATTTATCAATATTTGATGGATAATTATTGGAACGAAAAGATTCAAAACACACCGGCTGAACGGGAAGTATTCCATCAAAGGATAATAAAATGCATAAACGTGTTAAGTTTGTTGCACGAAAAAAATGCACAAATGTGATATGAGGATATCATCTGAGGAATACGAGTGATAATCACATTAACAACAAAATAATAAAAACAATCAAACAACTTACCATATTCACTACAACTCCAACCTAAAAAAGAACTGAGAATGAATCGTACAGCCAAGTCTCCTTGAATGACAGACTGAAAATACGGCCGCAGCTCGTTTGTGTAATAGCGGTAAAAACTGATACAAAGCTTTGAAATCCTTCTAATATATTTTGAGCGATTGGTTCAGCCGAGAAGATAGGGCTAATAAAGTTTTGGAGATTATTCGGGGATTCATACTTACAGGTAGTCGGGAAGAGACAACAGGTGTCTCAAGAACATTTCAGAATAGCTTATTTCAATGATTGAGGCAATTTACAAGTTTATTTCCTTTCTAGTTAATAAAAGTATGATGACATTAGAAATTTGGAGCTTGGCAGATTTAGCATAGACTGGTAGTTGTATCGGAAACTAAAAAAAAATAACGAAAATGATCCCGTATGGAGTAAAATCTCCCTGAAATAGTAATACGCTCAACGGTGAGTAAGATTCAGCTTCCGTAAATTTGGGAGGTAATGAACTTTTGGAAACTTCTGAAATATTCATCAATTCAGCTTGCACTGAGATTTTTCATACTTCTTCAAAACCTAATATGATCTAGCAAATCCTTTTTTACATGAAAGTCTGTTGGTCTTTAAAGGATATAAGTTTGGCAATTGGCAAGACCGACTGCTTTATATTATTATGTTTTTAAATGATTGTAAATATTTGGAAGACCATTTACTTGCATAATTACATTTTCGTTGTTTTTGTGATTTTCAGCAGTTGGTGTGTTGTATTATGCTATAGTTGATATATTTTTATAAGCTTGGTCGACCACAATTTTTATTACAATTATTCCTTGATTTTTTATCCTCTTTTCGTCGATTGTTCAGTATTATTTTAGTTTTTTTTTTTCTAATATTTTTTTGCTTTTTCTTCTCACTGCTAAGCGTAATTTGATTTGTATTTCATTGTCCTTTTACTTTCATAGTAGAGAGCAGAGGAACTTTTCAGCCGCTTAACCTGCAAGTGAAGGTGCTTGCTCCTCAACAGCTTAAAATATCATCATTTGTTTTGTTAATTCTCTCGATAGGATTTCGAATGCTTTCAAATTCGCTTACTTAACAAATTTCAAAGTCGAGATTGGTCTTCAAAGATTCGCAATTTTCTTGATTTTGAAAGGAGACAGATTTTTGAATGAATTTTTACTTGTAGATTATGGCCGAGAACGCCGAAAATTTGCAGAGTAAAATATCAGACAGTAATGAATTTGCAGCGCTTTCCTTTAAAAATGAAGCATCGAAACTAAAAATCATTGATGATACTGAGGTTGTTTACTTGCTAATATTATTCTTGAAATTTAGAAATTCTAAATGATTATGCAAATTTGTCAAATTATTGGAGGGCGAACACGATTTTCTGGTCTGTGCATATATTATGTTTTAATAGCTTCCAATTCGATTGATTTCTCTCCTTTCTCTTCTTTTATATAGATTTCTTATACTTTAGCGCCTTCTCTTTGATCATATTTTTGCTTTAGGAGCGAAAATTTTTTTTAACTCCTATAACAAAATATTGAGTGGATCTAAAAAATAACAGCCAACTTCAGAGCATGACCTGGAATCAATTAAATACTTTTCAGAATAATAGCAAGGATGGAGTAATCAACATTGAACCAAAATATGCAAGTAAGCTTATAGGTATGGTATCAGAAGTGGATCCAGCGGAACACCGAATAAGCTATCAGTGAGTGTTGTTAATAGGAATGGTTCATGGATTGCTTCGTATATGCAACGAGAAATAATTGCTTGCATTTGCTAGGGATTAATTATCTATGAAATTTGATGTTTTTAACTAAAAAATTTCAAATTGACACGTTTGGCAAATTTTTATTAGAATTTGCAGGGTTTATCCACAGCGTTGGATCGTTTTAGCAGTTATCGCATTATTGAATAATTCAAATACAATGTCCTGGATTGCATTTGCTTCAATTTCCAATTATGTCGATACTTTCTATGGAATGGTGAGTTAGCTTTTCCATTTCTTTATCAGCTGCTTCTAATAATTTGCTTTAAAGAAGTATTTTCTGAATTTTTTTCATTGAAGGTCGGAGTTCAAGAATAGCTGCTTTACCTTTAAAAACGAACTGTCATGATTCAGACACGGAGATCAAAGGAAGATTAACTGCTTGCTTCATTACTAAAGAGTGATTTATGGAAAATTGTTTTTATACATTACATTGTATTAGAATGTTTTAAATATCCCCCCAGTCCTGTAAGGTTTCATTTTAACTTTGAGAATACGAGGAAAAGTTACCCGAAGATTTATGTCTTATAAAACAGCTGTTATTTTACAGAATAAAGCAGCGAATTGGTTTTCACTGATTTTTATAATCTGTACGATACCGATAGGCTTGTTCGGTATATGGATGAGTAGTTCGTTCGGACTTCGATTTGCCATTCTCATCGCAGCTTGGACAAATGGTATTGGTGGTGCTATCCGTCTTATCAGGTTGGATTCTTTTTTAGAACAGTTACGATATACGATGATATTATTATTGAAAGATATGCATGTTAACCCTTGTTTTCGAAATTAGGATAAGACTAAATTTATAACTATTTTTCATTCATATCTTTTTAATAAGATAAAGCAAATTTTCTTTACTTCATTTTCAAAGTTTTAAATTTAGACAATCAAATAGATATATTTACGTTTTCTATAATCAGTTACATTTTCCATATTTTTTTTCCAGTTCATTTTTGCCATTGCAAATTCGCTTCCTGGTTGGGATTTTCGGGCAGGCAATAGCTGCTTGTGCATATCCGTTTATTATGTTCCTTCCACCAAAAGTTAGTATTTAAAAACTTTCGTTAACATTTTCATTCAGATCAAACTTTTTTAAATTACTGTAACGATATTTTAATGGATTAAAACCAGCAAGCAGTAAATTCAGGTTGCGGGATCATGGTTTGCGGAAAATCAAAGAGCGTTAGCAACAACTATTGGAATTATGGCAAATCCGTTGGGAGTGCTAATGGCAAATGTTCTTTCTCCTCTAGTAGTCAGATCTTCAAAGGATGTGAGATTTCAGTGGAGTCAAAACTCAAGTTTTCTTGCTTAAGAATCTTTAAAATTTTTGATAACTGATAAAACATTTGATCTTCCGTCGAAGTGATGTTGTTTATGAGAATAAAAATCGAGATCTCCTGAGGATTAAAAACTATGGTAATGCAACTATTATTTGTTGGAACTAATCGACTATTAAATCAGATAAATAAGCCTTTATCTTCATCGACGTCAATTATGTTGCGAAACAGTAGTCAAATATGAAATAATATATAATCGTGATTAATAATGTGAGTAATGTATTTCCAGGTATTAATAGTAAATGTTATAACTTTTGTACCCTCTCTATTGGCTTGTCTGATAGCGACTTTCTGTGTAACTCGTTCAGAACCACGAATACCACCATCACAAAGTGCTGCTCAAACACAAATGCCATTTTTTCCCGGTTTGTTTGTTGTTGTAACTTCAACCTAAATTTTCTAAAATATTTCAGGTAGAAGAGATTCGAGCAGGTCTACGGTTTCTTCAATCTCTTCTTTACTAGAAATTATTACAAGATTATTAAGCTTTTATATCATTCTCTGTGCCATTAATTTGAAATCATGACTGACATCAGAATTTGATAGTCACTTTTTCAATGGAAAACAGATATTCTTCTTATGATTTAGATATTTTAGTGCATTGAAAATTTCAAGCAGGTGGATAAATTAAGCAAGTTTTTCACCAGATTAAGGAAAGATTTACTATTTTCGCGTTCAATTTCAAATAACTTTCTATTCCAGGAATCAAGCAGTGTTTTACCAATAAGGCATACATACTGCTTTTGATAGTGATGGGTGGTGGTATTGGCATGTTTAATTGTCTATATACTGTCATACAGCAGATGTTTTGTGCAACAGGATATTCAAATTCATTCTCAGGACTTTGCGCTGCTCTGATGATCATTGGTGGAGTTTTTGGAGCTACTATTTCAGGTATTTTTTGTTATTTTGTCTTATTCTTTCTAATTTTTTTCGGTTTTGAAATATTTCTTTTCTTTGTTTTACTTTCTTTTCTTCAAGTAATACAAATGTATTATGTTTGAAAGATCTTGTCTCTACTTTTTTTTTTCAGCTTTCATTTCCATGCAGTCAAGTTCATTTCTTACTCTCCAAAAAACTTTTTTCGTCCCCTAATCTCGGGCTATTTCTTTTTTCCTTCTCTTTCATTCTCATTGCTCATAGTTTTAATTTTTATCGTTTTCTTCACTTTTATGTTTTCCTAGTAAATATAAAAAACTGAAATAATTTTCAGGTATATTTGTCGATCGAACCAAACTTTACGAAGAAACTATGAAAGTATGTATGTCTGTGGCTGTCATTTTTGGAGTCATATTTTTACAGGTTGTATTTCTATATTCAAAATATATTCCGACACGTAAAATGTCTCGTAAAATCTGCCCTGATTTTCATGTTCTGCAAAATGTTAGTGGCAGCAGTTAGGATTGTTGAAACAATGAAACTTACGCATGATAGTTTTTGCGAACTGATAAGATACTGCAATGTGAATTATTTGGTCTGAACTGTCAGCGATCTAACCAGCAAGCAGCTTTGAGTTAAATAGTTTTAGTGGTCTCGACAAATTTCGAATCTTATATTTGTTGCACAACTTTATTAGCAAAATTTGCTCATATTTTAGTTAGCTCTACATTCTGGTCTCATCATTTATCTTGTAATTACGGCTTTTCTGTTCGGTGTTTTCGGACTTGCGTCATATCCAGTTGGTCTTGAATTAGCCTCCGAATGCAGTTTTCCGGTGTCTGAAACAACCTCATCAGGCTTTATAGTACTCAGTGGTCAGGTATATTTTCTTTGTTAAGAAATATCAGAATCTTTGATGCTGCAAAACTCGATGGTATTGAATCTTATAACTCGTAGAAAATTCTACTAAATTTAAGACAAACAAGTCAAGTTAAATTAAGAAAAAAGTTGAAGAACTATGAATCTCCCTTATTCTAGATACATTCAATAATTTACGTGGCCATAATGAGTTTGCTTGCACGACCATTACAACCAGCATATAAAAATATTCAAGTTTGTTCAGTTGAAGATGAGACGAGTCTTACCGCTGTACCACAAGATAGTTCCATGTCTGTTATCGTGAGTTTATTTTATTCAACTTTATTGTTTTTTTTTTCCCCTTTTTAAATCGAACTAACACATAATTTACGTATTGTACGCTTAATAGTCTGACTGCATTTTTTTTCTCTAATCCTTGCTGTTTTGGGTTGATTTCATCCTTAGTTTTTAGAATTTATGTTTGAATAGTTATATATCTTATATTTAATTCATATATTTTTAGTTGCTATTGTTTCTACTTATATTTTAGGTATTATCAACAATAGCTGCCTTGCTAGCCGTTGTGCTAGTGATATTTTTCAAACCTACTTATAAGCGTATGAGAGCGGAGAAAAATAGTTTATTAGTTACGAATGGGAAAGAAACAAACGAAAGTCGGCAGTTAAACGATTTGAATCGAATTAAAGACGAAGCTTTGATACCGCTAGCAATACAACAATAAATACTTAAAAAGAATAGTAAATTATGGATTTCTCTCTGGCTTGAAAGCTTTTTTTTATAGGTAGTTTTTATGTAATCTTTATATAGCTGATTTTAATCACAGCTTTTTAATTTTTCATATTGGAAGTTTCTTTTTGCTCGGAACTCAATAGAGTTTCTTTCTTTTCTTTCTAATTTGATATAGCTTTCACTCTTCTGTTCTTGATTATACATGATAACATCATGTGTAACTGATACCTGTTCTGCGAAAGGCAACAAAAGTAATCATCTCAAGTTCAGCAGAATGTATTAGAAAAGCAGAGTCGCACAAGAATAATTTTTTCTGATAATAATTGGCTTTATCTTTATTTATGATTTTTGCTTGTGTTCTTGTGTAATCTCGCAACATGCATTTATTTCGTAATAGTTTTTTACGTCAAGTAAAGAATGAGATGAAAAGTAATGTTAAACTTTTTCCTCTTTTTGATAAGAAAGAGAGATTTTTTGATATATATCGAATTGCTAACGAAAAAATGGCTGCATATAATGACCTGTAAATTAATAGAACAGCCATAAGAAAATGTTTCTAGTTCTTCATGCATTCTTAATAACTGTATGTGAGCCTGTTCAAAATATCTCATGATTTTTTTTAAATGAATTTTAAAATACGTGATAAAATACTTTCACTTCTGTTGCATGTTACGATATTCCTTCTGTCAATTCGTTTATTTATTGTGCCAATTTATTAGAAAATTTTTTGTGGTCAGCTTGTCTGAACTTAAAATATCGAATCAAATGTTATTATTTTTATTCAATGTTATGAGATTGCTTGTAGAATTTATTTCTTCTTTGTTTTTGTGTTTACTGCAGTAATATCCGGTATGTGTAATGATATGTTTTGTTCGTAAATCATTTAATTCCAGTGAAATAATATGTTTTATCATGATTTTAATAGCTTTTACTGAATTTGAAGTTGCAACTTTTTTAAATGCTTTTTTTCGCTAGAATTCGAAGGTGATGAGGAGTTCACTTTCGATTTTAAATTTTATTTCCATCACTCATTCAAAAAACTGAATTGCACATGCTCCATCACTCCTCCCCTTCCTCCTTTTTTAATGCTTTTAATTCCTATTCTATTTGTAAATTTACATGTCGCTTCTAACAAAAGCATATTTTTTTGTCTCTATAACTCCATTCATGTGAATTGATTTTCGTAAACCTGTATAGAATCATTTCTTACCAGCAAAGCTTTGCTTTTTTGTAGATTAATAACGAAAATTTTAAGAAGAAAAATTTGAAACAAAACTGAAGACAAGTAAAGATCAAATAAAAATGAGATTCAAAAAGGAAGTTCAAGTAAAAAAAAGTAGGGTTCCGTTTTTTCTTCAGTATGATTTGGAAATATTCTACTTATGTATTCAAAAAATCAATTCCGTTTTTTCTTCAGTATGATTTGGAAATATTCTATGTATTCAAAAAATTAATTGTAGTTTATTTTTGATGGAAAATGATGGAAATAAATTCGATGAAAAAAAAATTGAAATAAAAATAATACTTTTTCATTCCTGAAATTAATTTCTATTCATACGCTGTTCTATCAAATTAAAGTTTAATTGTTATGAGATATTGCCGAACTGTAATTATTGTGTCTTAGATGATTAAGTTGGAGATTTAATAAAGATAATGCCTAATACATCAGAAAATAATGCTACTAGTCGAGAATTAGCAATTTGGTTCCAAATTTGAACTTTTTTTTAGAGTTACCTCTTCGTTTTGCTTCCATTTTTGAAGAAGTGGGGGATTGATATTCATTTTTTCTGTTTTATTTTGCAAAGTTTATATCTATAATTCTGTATAACATCTTCAACACTGATTTTAGTGCGTTCAGTATAACTGTCTTCAGTAAAACTGATAAATGATATGTATTTTGTTCAGACTTGAAAGAAATATATGTGAATCAAATTTGCTTTACGACATAATTTCCAGTAATCTTGTCATTTTTTTTTCGAATAATTGAATGGTACTTGCATTGTATATGCTTCAGATTCTTGTTGGTGGTCGGTGAGCGAGGTGTCGATTAGTGCAGTTAGCGATTATCTGTCGAAGAATGCAAGTGTGGGAATCATAAAAAAGTAAGCTAATAGTTTGTCCTTCAAACTGCGAACTTTTTAACTCTCTGTTCTTAAATTTCTTGCAGAAATCATCACAGAAATTTCAAGAAACTCCTTTTGGGATGTGGAAAAATTAGAGCACCAAAACATTGGCTTCTGTAGCATTTGTTTGAAATCATCTGAAAGTTTATGTTTAAAACAAAACATTCTGAATTGCTAAATCGAATTTTCTAATTTCAAAATCTTCAAGGAACTAAACTATTTCAGTTTTCAGGAAATATTATCCAGTTCTTTTTCCATTCATCGAGTATTAATTATTATCAGTAAATCATTTTCTCTTACTCATCTGCTTTCGTTTGTTGAGCCATTTGACAAATTACACGATGAGGAAAAACGAAAAATATTTTAGTATTAAGTATTATCAATAAATCGTTTTTTCTTACTTAACTGCAATCGTTCTTAATAAATTATGATTATGTACGCCGCAACAAGTTGAACTTGCTGTCATTTATTTTGCAGAGCAAAAGTTGATTTGTTTAATGAAAAATGCTACTATTCTAGGTATAATTTAAAAATAAATTGAAAGCTTATATCTAATTTTAAAGGGGAAAGGATAATGTCAAAGGTTTTTCAGGATAGAATGAAACTTTCAATCATCGTATTTAATTTTTTCCTATTTAAATATAAGTAAGAAGGCAAAAAAAAAAATGAAATTTCAGAAGAAAATAAATTTTACATTGATAATAATCCATTTATCATCAGGTTACATATTATATTCAGCTTCTGTAATGATTAACGAAAAATATTCGGAGTAATTTTCATCAGTAATTTTCAGCCAAGGAATATCTGTTGGTTACAACATAGATTTTGATGATGAGTGAAACAAAGATTACATCTATCAATAAATACAGTACTGCTAGAGTGATAGTATCAAAGAATCTGAGTCTACCGGTAGGCATGAAGTGGATGACCGGGTGATGAGCTTAAAGAAAAAGTTACTGAGAGAAATTCACAAAGAGAAAAGTCTGCTATGTTAATGATCCCCAATCAACAGGTGAATGTAGAAAGTTAATAAATTTACTATAAACTTGGTCATTTCAGCGTCCCTGAAATCCTAGTTTTAGATCACATATCGAGGATAATGTGTTGTTTCCTTTTTTCATTTCATTATGCAAGCCTATCAATATGTAACTTTTACATTTTATATTTTAACGTTCAAGATTTTTCTTGGTTGATAATAATATTGGTTGAAAGCAAATTCATATCACGCTATTTCACGAGAATGTTTTATATCATGCTATTTTTTTTTTTGTTTTGCTTTTCGGCTATAAATATTTTTTTAAAAAAACAGTTTTGAAGTTTTTGTTGTACAGTTCTCATTGCATTCGTATTATTATTAATATATTTTTGATTTTTCATTTTTTTTCCCAACTTTTTGTTATTTTTTGCAATTTGAAAAAGTTGCTTTTCAAAGACTTCAGAATCAGGAAACAATCGATGCGGCAAATGAAATGCGAAACGTCTCCAATATGGCATTATGTTTTTTCATTTGTTTGAAAAACAAATAATCTTTTTTCATTTATTTTCTTGTAATATAAAGTATGATCTATTGATCAATTCACTTGGATATTCTCTAATAATTGCAAAGTAAAACAGTTATCGTTATTAATTCACTTTTTTGTTTTTAATAGTTATTTCCGAATCGGAATGTATCACATAACTGAAAGTATTGTGAGAATGAATGTTCACATATATTTATTGCATTTCCATTTAATAATACATCCAAGCCTTCGGTAGGAGGCTTCATTGGCATGAAATAAATATTTCTACATTAGAAATCGAAGATAATGTGATATGCTGCTAGCTGGAACAAATAATAGCCGCCTGAATAGCCCATAATCAAATGCCATATTCAATTCACGCATTCTCGGCATCGTTCTGCTGTTTCAGCTAGTGTATTCTATTAACGCTGAACGATGAATTTAGAATATTAATGTAAATAATTGTTTATTATAATAACTTCTGGTTCCAATGATGTTAATACTCCATTCATGCTGTCATTTTCTGGAACTCTCAAAAAATTGGCATTTTTTTCTTTTTTCTTTTTTTTTTTTCCCAGCAAACCGAAATTTGCGCTTCTGTGACATGAAATATGCTGTTCGATCCATGAGAACTTGCTGATATGTCGAAGTCATCTAATACCGTAAAGATCTCTTTCACAATTTTGATGCTTTACATTCAGCAAAACCTTATCATAATACTGTGTAGGATCCACACAACTGATTTTAACTGAAACGTTATCTCAATAACACAGAATTTGTTGATTAATAAACTCTTGAGCAATCTGCATAATCAGAGACGAAACAATTAAACTAGTCGACTTCATCTTCAACTTATTACAATGACAGAATCTTTCGGAAAGCCGTGCTACATACTTTTTTTATGAGTGCTTTCGAAATATAAATTTCTGTTTGGATGTAGTCAGAAAATGCAAGCATAGTAACCACTAAAACAGAGAGAAGACAGGAAGAATTTACCTAATTCATTCGAAATCTTTCAATTCTGGAGTGTCTCAAGAATAATTGCGCAATCCGAAATCATTTAGATCGGAATGTGATAGCTACTAAATTGTCATTGATAGAAAGTCATACATGACATTAAAATAAATAATGGAAGTGCACTATTTCCCTAAAATCATGAATTAAAGAAACGTTGAGGATCTTTGGGTTCCTCATCTAGAATATTTCACGTTTCTTAGTTACATAGAAAAGAAAGTGAAGATATAGTAAATATGAAAATAAATTTGATTATTCATTTAACGATGAGAGAGCTAGAAAATTTTTAAAAAGTGACATAAATTTAAAGAAATCTTAAAGCTAAAATTGACATACTTCAGAATCCTTTTAAACAAGACATTTTACCTTCAAAGTTTTAAGCTGGACTGAACGATGACCAATAATTACTGTTAGACAAACTTGAAGGATTATATACATGCATAAAATAGATTACAAAAGCACACCATTTTTCAGGAGAACATGAATTTATTTTTGAAGCTGGAATTTCACTGATATTTTTAATTAGATGATTTCGGACATTGTAAAAAATAATCGTGAGAAGAACGATTGCACATTCACGTATGATAAAAAAGTTTGTAAAATGGAAAAGTGTTTAATCTTTCCGAAAGTGAGAACATCTCGAATTAGTCTGGAAGATAGATTTGCCAATTCTTCTCAATGATTTGTCGTGTATTAATTAATAATACTCAGTTTCATTTATTTATAGTTTAAAAATCTTTACCTGATATCATTTATACTCATCAATTCATTTCTCACTTTTACTTTATACTTTATTTATTCCATCACCTTGCATCTCATATTCGTTAATAGTGATTTTCTTCATTCTGATACTTCTGAGAATGTTCATATCTGGACTGTCCTAAGTACAACTTAATTTGAAGAAATTTTTTTTTTTCGAATTTCTGATTCTCCCGCACTTATGTACCCTTTGCATGATATTTGATCAGTCATCAATCTACTATTGAAATATCGAGCAATCCCTTATTAAAAATTAAAATTTAAAAATTTCTGAACTTTTTGAAAACCTGAAAATATCCGAAAATAACAAATGCAATTTTTCAATGATTTATTGAATTTTTTCTTTCCTTTTTCTTTCTATCTATCCCTTTCTCTTTTAAAAATACTTAAACAACTGGCACAAATGATAACTTTAAAGATTACATCTTCTTAAAAAGTAGAACAATTTTTATATCTTCTTATATCTTCTTTAAAAGTTGAACAAAAAAACGAAAAGTTCAAAAATTCTTAAAAAGTTGAACAAAATTTTCAATGCACGTTTTGTCATTTCTTGGAAAGAAGCATAAGGATTACCGGTTATTTGAACCTGAACGAAAGGATTGCTAATGGATTTAGCATAATTTAATGTCAAAATATTTGTTTTAATGCTTCAGTTCGTTCATTGTAAGTGTACTTTAAATTCCTGAACTTTTTTTAGTGACTTGACGCATAATTCTTCTTTATGGAAAAAGATCGAGAAATCTATCGCTTCGTAGGATTCTTATTTATAGTTTCATGTAACAAATTAATAAACTTTGCACTTCATGCTCAACGATTCCTTTTGGAGCAGTAAGACAGATGTCATTATAGTTTCATTCATTTAAATTATAATTACAGTACATATTTATTTATCTCTTCCTCCTATGTGTACTTTCTTATCATTCGAATTGTTCAGTTCATTTTTATAGCCATTTTAAAAACTCAAATCGAATCTTTTTTTTAAATAATTTTATCAAAACCGATGCGTAAAGTGCATCAGTATCCATCCCTATTTCATTCACATCCCGTTCAACTGATTTGTTTTTGTCATTTGTTAGAAGATACTTTTGATATTTAGTCACAGTTGAAAACAAATCTCGAAAATTTATAAACTGCAATATGTTCTAAGTTTATGCTCTCACGATATTCAATCCAGCATAATGCGAACGGTTAACACAGCTAAAATCAGATGATTTGAAATTCTAACTGGGTTAAAAAAGTATTTGCACTTTATAATAAGATCAGTTAATCGAAATACTAGTACCAATGTTGAAAATGCTTTGGAAGGGACGTTTGATCATCATGAAACCTGTTTGTCCTCATTTTCGACTTTTGGCTCAATTTCACAAAAATGAGTTTCTATGAAAAAATTGCTGATTTTGATAATAATATGCTGTTTATAAAGCTCGCATACACCAAAATCATTACGTAAACTTTGTGCATTTTTATTACTTTCACTTGTTTTACAATGATTTTGGTTTAATTCAAATCTCTATCCGAAGTGAAATCAATATAAGATATCAATGGGATGCTTAAACTATACTACGCATGTTCAAATCGATGGGACTACTTTTGCATCGGTTTGTTTTGCAGTGAGAAATTTTTAGTAGATTTTAAATTACAAACTTTCGGTTTTTTATTTAATAACCTTTAGTGGTATATCGGAGAAATTTTTCCACTATCAAATGGTTTGCTAGTTTTTTTTATATCCGAACTTACCCGTTCCTCCGATTCTTGAATGAACACATCATTCAGTTTCCAAATTAAGTACACAACTCGGTTAGTTTTGTGTTTTATGTGAGTCAACTATTTTTAAAATAGTTTCTCGTTTCAAATAAGTTTATAAGTTGTAGTATACCATTTCTGTCATTCAATTTAGATCATCTCTCATGTGGTATTGTTTTGTTTTGCTGCTTTCGGTAACGTCGCAATGTTTCTCATTATTTACCGTAATTTATGCGTTAATCATGCGCATCGAGTATCCATTCTACTGCTGCATATGAATATCGCTGATCTGATCGTTACATTCGAGTACTTACCCAAGAAAATTATACATTCCGTTACCAAGTATTGGTACGGTGGAGATCTGCTGTGTAAAGTAAGTTTAATCATCTCAAAACTTGTATTTCATTGAAACAGTAATTTAAAGAAAAGATATAGCATATTTGTGGATAACAAATAAAATAAAAAGATGATAAATTAAGATATAATTTTTTTTCTAAATGATTCCATACATTTATTCAGGAATAGAACCGAATG
Source organism: Onchocerca lupi (assembly GCA_028564675.1). NCBI lineage: Eukaryota > Metazoa > Nematoda > Chromadorea > Rhabditida > Onchocercidae > Onchocerca > Onchocerca lupi. Next base: position 30,607 of record JAOVVO010000537.1, read on the forward strand.
ATTATTTATAAATTTTGCTTTCTTAGCAAAACCATTGATACCGAAAAAATTATAGATAGGTAAGAATTAAGTTTTCTTAAACTGATAATTTGAAGAATAAATTGGAATTCAGATTCAAATCTTAGAAAACGAAATAATGATGAAGAGAAGAAGGTTTTCTTTTTTTACTGCTTTGGTCAAATAGAAAGTTTAATAATTTTCCAAAATTACTGAACAATATAGATAATGAAAAGTGAAAGAATGTAAATCAATATTATATTACTTAGAAAATATGATGTTTAAGTAATTATTCCATTTTGAAATGACGAATTAGCAAAGATGTTTATTAAAACGAATAATTAATAACACAGACATACATGAATATAAATTACGAAAGTATTTTTTTTAGCGGGTTTCGTCGTCAAATGGTAAAATGAATATTCTTTTAGTCAAATATTTTATGAAATATTATTTTTAGATGACCCGATTTTTCGACATTTTTGGTGTATCATTGTCATCGGCAGTTGTGGTTTGCATGTGCATCGATCGCTGGCTTTCCGTTTGCAAGCCTTTCTCCGTAATCGATGGCATTAAGCGAAATAAAATTATGCTAATTTTTGCATGGTTTAGTGCTTTTATTAATAGTTTGCCTCAGGTAATTGTTGGTATTTTAATTCCGATTTAAAATCAAATCGTAAAATTGGTTTCAGATATAGAATTTTTTTATCGCTTCTGTAATATTCTTCATAATTTTTTTTTAATCATGATATTTATAACGAGGGAAAGAAACAATTTTGCATATGAACTGAGAAATGAAAAAGTAATTAATTAAGATTATCTTAATAATGACGGGGGAATAGATTATTTGCTAGGTAATATTTAAAAAAATTTTTAAAACCGACTGAACCTTAGTTTTTGAGTTTTGATCTACAGTTTAGAAATGAATGAGATATTTTCCTCATAGGTTAACGAATGAGAGAAGAAAATGAAAAGATGGTAGAAATTTTAGACACCAATATTGAGATAAGTAACTTTTATGTAATAAGAGTCATGGAAATATTTCCAACAGTCTCAAACCTAAAGTAAAATACCTTGTCTCTTATCCATTCTCCTCAGTTATTTTACATTATTACCATTATTATTATTGTTGTTTATCTTTATTAAATAGATTAATGTTGGCACTATTATTAATAACTTATCAATTATTCTTATTAATCATTATTGTTGATTATTATCATTTAATATTATCAATTATTATGAATTACTGAATTATTTTGTTGTGTTGCATCACTTTAAGTTCCATGATTCTGATTTCATTGACAGGAGCGATATCACTGAATCGCAGTTCATTTTCTTCAGATTGGCATATTTATAGTGGCATCACATCCATGCAACGAGTTGCTCACGCAGTGTGTTGCCAGAGATTACGTGGGCCTTCTGGATTCACGCTACGTTCTGATTTATACAATAATCACTGCCTTATACATTTACTTCATTCCATTATGTGTTATTATTTATTGCTATAGTCAAATACATTATAGACTCAAAACACGTGAAGCATTGCATAAATACTGTACGTACAAAAATAAAAATCTTTTTTAAAATTAAATCCGCCTAAATTAAATCTTTTTTAAACTTTTTCGAATTTAAATTTATTTCCTGCGCAATAATTTCTGCATATTTTAATAATAACTTTTGCAAAGTTAACCGTCTAATAGTAGAAATTTTTTAAAAACAGCTCATTTTTACTCGTCTTAATTTTAATTAGTTGTTTTCAATTAGAATTTGCATTATTGTAAAATTGGAAAGAGAAAACAACTCTTCCTCAAATTCGTAATAATACGAACTTTAGGCAGATCAGAAAAAAAAGCAGATATTAATGATGAATTGGCAACGGATAAACCGTACATACCAAAGTTTCGAAAAGCAAAAATCAAAACAGTACGGATGACATGGAGTATAGTTTTTTTCTTTTTACTTTGTTGGACACCGTACTATATTGCTGCCACGTTACATTTCGTTGATATCGATTATAAGGTACTATTTATAATATTTTAATAAAGCATTAGCAATATCCGTTTGTTTCTAAAAATGTGCGCCATGGAAATGAAACCTTTCACAAAATAAAATTTTCTCACTGGATATGAGAAGAGATCAAGAAGGAAGCTAGATTACGATTCAAAATATCCCTCTATATCTAGCAATCTATTTATCTGTATAAATAAAATATAAATGTTTAGACATAAAGTTTCAAGTTCTTCACCGACTGATTTGAAATTTTGAAGCAACGTTGCATTCGAACAGGCGCGTGTTTCTTTATACAACATTGTATTCGATTAGGTACATGTTTCTATCACACAAGACACAAAAAATTTTTTCCATATTCTATTACTGAACTAGTCGAATCATAATAGCAAGAATCAATTTTCAGTCCAACCAAACTACAAACCATCAGATTTTTTCTCAACATTAAAAACGTGCACTTTCTTTTTTCTTCTTTTCCACTTAAACAGACTGAGCCACAGCAACGCGTTTATATGAAAATTATATCAAAACATGCACTTATTCGAATTTAATGTTGTGTTAAAATTTCAAAGCAATAGATAGGAACTTTCGGAGACTTGAGTTTTTGAACTAACGAGCGTTTATATTTTTATTTATATAGACTAGGTTCATATAATAAGAGATGAACAGAATATTTGTCAATTATCTGACATTACTATAATTTACGTTATTTTGTTATGTACTAATTATCTAATTGCGTCTGAATGTTTCTTAAAATTTAGACTGGCAGGCCGCGAAAGAATATTATGATTCCGCCAATTTTATCGAAAATTTTGTACATGTTTGCAACAACAAATAGTTCATTCAACGCGTACGTCTATGGATATTTCACTTTTAATCTAAGGCATGAACTGCGGAGTTTAAAGACATTTTTGACAAGAAATTTAAATGGTAAAAGCAGTAACGAAGAACAGCCACAAAGAAAGTAATATACCTCAAAATAGAGTCATTATGTGAGAAAGAAGAAGCAGAATCAGTTCCCTGACTTATTTTATGTGCTCATAATTTTCATTTAATAAAAGATGATCATCGATTCCAATCTGCTGTAGAAATTTCTGATGAAGTGTACATATCTATTTGTTTCAGAAGTGCATCCATCGCAGTACTTGTTAGCTGAAAATCTTTCATGGAACTGAAAGACTCATTTTTAAGTTTTAAAATTTAAAACAAAAAATGATGTCTGCAAAATATATAAATTATTGGCCAAGTAAAAAGAAAATGCAGCAGAAAAAATTTTTTCAAAACCTGTTTTAAAATGAACAGATTCAATTTCCAACAAAGTCATACTCAGCTTCTATCCTAAGTATAATTCTTAAAACTGTGAATCAAAATTAATGTTTGTTTTCAAAAATTACCACATTTTATTGATGTTTCGTGTTTTGAAATATGAATAGCTTTCTTAATTTGTTAACAGTATTGAATAGATTGAAAATATTTAAATGATTTATATAACGAAAATTTTAAATTATAACAATGTACAGATGGAGCTGAAGTTCAATCAGATTTTATGTATGCAGCCAGTAATTTCCTCTTTAAACAAGAGATAAGGATAAAGAATCTCTTGGCTTATGATAATATTATTGTCGCAAACTTCATTAAACAAAGCAAGGGCGTAAGCATTTTCTATTTGCACACTTCTGGTATAATGAGAATATTCGTCTTATTGAAAATTTCATTTAAAAGCTTTGAAAAAAAAAAACATTTACTGTAAGATTTTATTAAAAATGAATTTCTTTACGAAAAAAAATCTAAATAAATTTCAAAAATCTTTAGGGATGTACATCTTTTGTTCTATATAATCCATCTTTTTAAAAGTTTTGAATCCTCATTTTTTCGTTTATTTCGGTATATTATATTTGAAATATCAAAAGCAGTGACTCAGAAAGTGATTGAAGACAAAAAATAATTTGAGTCAGATTATATATATAACTAGCTGGATCGGCTAGCCTATATAAATAAAATGTAAATATTCGTTTGTTCAAAATCTTAAACCACCGGAAGCTTTTAAAAGTGCGCCTATTCAAATGCAACGCTGCTTCAAATTTTCAAAACAGTCGGTGAAGAACATGAAACATTGTGTGGAAATGAACAACGAACCCTTACATTTTTATTTATGTAGAGAAATAATTTTAAAAGAATTTTGAGAATATAATGATAGAACGAAAATAAAAATACAATTAAATAGATTTAATCATTAATTTCATAATGATGGTTCTCTTTCTTTGACCTGATAAATTTGAAAAACTAAAGGAAAATTTTAAAAAAGAGAAAGTTTTCTAAAGATATCACCGACGATATCAAGCTCGAAAAATTGAATATTTTAAATTTCTAAAAATCATCAACAGAATTCAATTGTAAGAAAGAATTTCGCTGAAGCGTCAAAAATTCTGCAAAAGGCATACAACATTTAATCGCATGTCATCATTTGATTTTTAAGGGATTTTTTCCATTTTTCCTTGCAGTTGTGACTGAATAAAAGACTGCCAATATTTTATGATCGGTCGCTTTTGATCGCTTTTAATCTAAAAGACACTTCTCGTATTTACGACTGTTTTCCATTTGCGAGAATCATTAGCAATATTCTTCGTCTCACTTCTTCTCTTCACAAAAACTCCCGATGCTTCCCATTTTGTACACTTTTTTTGGTCAGCAGGCTTATGGTTGGTGTCTACAACAATGTGTGGATGGAATAGATTTGTTACAAATCATATTTGGATAGATGGACGAACGAAAGAGAAGAAAGGAAGCTTTCAATTCCTTACTCATAAATCATCATCGGCTTTTCAAATTCCATTCAGTCAGCGTACCTTTCTTATACCTTCGTTTCATTTTCCACTGATATTTTCAGGAAGGTTTTCTCAAGCTTGCGATCAAATTTATGCTTCTAGACCTCATGGAAACCCAAAAAAGTGATCAGCTTTTTTTTTTTTTTTTGTACTCATCATTAATTTTCACAGTTATCCTTAATATATTTCATTAAATTTAATATCTATAATTGATATTCACCTTTCTCGAATTCTTGAACATTTTTGATTATCATGGATGCTTGATTCTCAAAAGAAATACGATTTCACATCAGCGCTTGGAACTGAAGTGGCTGAAATATAGATTCAAAAGCAGTAAATATAGTCAGTGCCCTGCTTTTATCTCTATTTTATTCTTTTTCTACAGTTAATTTCATAAGATAATCATCATTTCAGTTACGACTGAAACAGATTACGATCTGCTTTCAATTAAATGTAAGGAAAAATATCAATCAAGTCTAATCAATCGTTAAGTTTTTTTATGAGTTTCGAAAACTCATACATTCTTTTCGAGATAATCATTCTTCTGTGTTTCTTTCAGTTTAGATCTATCTCTCCTTTTGCAAAAGTTGACAAGAATTTCCAAGCATATTAGATTGAACAAAATAAATCCCTCATGAGCCAACTAAAGCAAAAAACTAGAAATAAGTCTAGCAAACTCGAGCTGGCAAAAAACCGATGGAGAAAAATATAGTGGTGCTGGTGGTGATATGATGATATAAACATCTGTCATTTTTTGTTGCATTATAGCGAGAATACACAACTTTAGAGGTCAGTTCGCCTTCACAGATAATGATTTATTGTCGAGACATATGCATGAAGGCATCAGATAAAGGACAGAAGGTAGCGATACGATAGCTGACCGACAATATGGAGAACATAAAGGTCGGCGATTGGTCGAAGCTTGATGACACTTCTCTTGGGATAAATATCATACAGCTGCTGCTTCATGCCATATTTTGCATTAAAATGAAAATTTTGGCAACAAATCAAACAACAACAACTGCTTCTCAATATCGAATACAACTTGTTTCTTAGACAGATTGCTCTCTAATTTTTACACATTTTTATATATTTTACATATTTAGTGTTTTCATACCTTCGAACATAATCTATATCTTCACAAACATCATTCCTTTGTGAAAATGAAATACCTTACAGCCTTAATTTTGCTATGATAAACTTTATAAGACTAGACTGATCATTAATACATAAATACATTAACAAATAAATCATTTTAGCAACAAAATTGCAACTTATCCACATTTCGATGGGTAAAAAGCAATTTGAAACAAGTGATTTCAATATTTTTTCATCATATGGAAATTGAGTAAAGTTTCTCAAATTATTTTCGTAAAAACGCAAATATTTTTATAATATAAACTTTTTTCCGAAGGATGAGTAGGCTGCTTTTATGCCCCAATATTAAAATAAGAATCACAAACAAAAGTACCTATTTGCTCAATAAGTTAAAAACAAATCAAATAACAATAGCTAAAATTGCCAGCAAAATCTACTTCCCTAATTTAATCTTAAATGTTGAAAGTTGCATGTTTGAAGTGCCCGGCAAGAGCAATTTTTTCATATACAGCTGACATAATTATCAGTGTTAGCAACGAAACACCTTATGCGTAATAAGTTGGAAGTAACAAAGCAGCAATTCAATTTCGAACTTATTTTCCAAAATCTAAATTTAAATATAAACTGTCCTAACACACCACGCCTTCCGTAAAGGATATCCACAAATGAAAGAACAATATCAATAAATAGCACCCCCTGCCTACGTTGCATTTTCAGAGACCATATTTCACGGGCCGTAGCACTAGTCTCATCTTTCTTGCCACCGATTGTTTTTCAGTGTTTTTCAGTTGATGTGAGCTGTGCTGCGTTTTTCTATATTCTGGTGTTGAGGCGGTGGGTGATTTGATTTTCTGAATTGAATTCTAATTTGAGTTTCTAAAATAATTGGATGAGAACCAAATTAGAGAAAGAAGGTGGTCATAATTTAATGGTAGAAATGTTTGTTTTATGTCAAAACTCATAGCTAATGTAAGTAATCTAAAGAAGTAAATTAAGCGCAGTAAGTCTTTCAGTTTCTGACACAGCTAGCTTTCTTCCAAAATGAGAAGTGCAAACTTGTTGCATGTTGTTATGAATTAAAGATCTATTTCAGATAACTGGTAGATTATAGAAAACATGTCTTCTCATGAATAATAATCAAACACAAAAATGAAATAACTGGATTAATTAAAAATTGCTAGTGCATTTTATATGAAATATGGGATATATCCGAAGACGAAACCAATTCTTTTTTTACTTCAAGAAAATTTGCAAGGCTTCTTTTCCTTGAATATATTTTTGATCTTATATGGAAGAACATGAAGATCATTATATTTTTTACTGGATAATTACTGTTTTGCAGAATGTTTGAAAGTTTTAAGCATAATTACATATATCATTTAGTACAGTGTTATTTGAGACAAAGTGAAATGAAGTTAATTGTAGAGAAGCTAGTTCGGGTTATTTCATTGGAAGAGATAAGCCGATAATATCTTTGTTAAAGGTGTGCACAGACTTTAATCTGGCTAATCGCTTTTGCAAATTTCAAAACAGAATATATCATGCTTTGGAGTACATAACAAGGAAATTGCAAGGAAGTTTAAATAGTTTATAGAAGCTGAATTAAGAAACTTTAATTTAGGATATATAAAAGAGCGGGTAAATTAGAAATTAATTTTGTCAGTAGTATCTATGTTTTCGATGACGCCAAACATCTTTATCTTTTTCCATCGGTGAATATCTTTCATGGAAATAAATCAGAATGAGAAGAGAAAAAGGGATAAAAAGGAGGAAAATAACTTCCATTTCTATTCATAAATTATTATCAGATTTTTTGTAGCATATATTGAAAAAGTGTCGTGAGCAAGAATCTAAGCTGTTCTATGTGAATATAAAGTGGTAGTGTATGATTAGTGCTGACCTACTATTTTTCAGAGAATCAGGCGACGAGATTTCAAGCTTGCATACCAAAATGAAGCTCGAACGGTCTGTCTAGGAGCAGTTGAACTTCAATGTTAGTTTTTGAAAAACAATTCCCAACTCATTCTATTCATTCCGGTTGTTTATATCTGAATGACCAGAACTTGAAAATAGTCAATCCTATTTAGTGGAAAATTCTAATTTAAAATTATTAATCGGAGCTTTTCTCTATATATATACGATAACTATAAAAAAAAATGGGCATAAGCAATCATAATCATTATGCTTTCTTATGTCAAATGCTGTCAAATATTTTCATGAAATATACTCAATTCTGCTTTTATTTTCAGTCAGTAATAAAACAGTCGAAAGATTGGATGAATAATTAATAGCCAACCTGGAGAAAAAAATACGACGTCAAAAAACTTCGCATGGTTGAAGTACTCACCGAAAAAGTAATCATTTATTGTTTAATATTTAACCGTTTCGCCAGGTTTTATACTTTATCCGAATAAATTAACGGTATGAAAAATAAAAGGAAATAATAATTGGATTTTTGAAATATAAGCATTTTTTTGTCTTCTGTCAACCTTCTTCTTGGCCTGTAATTCCATCTTGTTTGTATATGTTAGTATTGCAGATACTAAAAGATTCCTAATCATTAAAAAAATTCTTAATTTCCAAGAATCTGAATAATTCTGACGAGCATATCTCTCTTATTAGTATTTACTGCAAGTTCAATTTTAGCGGCTTTTTTGAAAAGCAGAACATTTCCATAATTCATTCAAATTTATTACAGACTAGATTTTCCTGTTGAAAAAAGAAATTTTATTAATATTAGTATTGTTATGAGGATATTAAGTAATGAGTGCTTTACGCAAATTCAATAAGAAAAGAAGATTAAGTAAAAATCTTTAAATTCGAATAAAAGTGAAAAATAAGATATTTCTTAAATTTTTGGGTGGTAGAAGGGAATAATGTTCCAATTCTTACACTTCCGTTATGGAGAGGCAACTCCCAAATGCTTACTTAAAGGAGAAGGGAAAATCGAAGTGGTATGATTCTCTTTTGTTTTTATGAAAATTGTGGTGATGTTTTGATATGCATTCATTTTCATGTGGAATTTAAACTTTTGGCGATTACCGATTTTTTTTTTCTTTTTTGGCATTACAAATACTTTTTTTTTTTTTCGAAATTTGAAAAATCCAAAGAATTGATTCTATTCTAAAGTTTTCGAAGTCTAATACAGTTTCAATGTTACCTTTATTATATTCTTGATCTAAAGTGATTTAGCTTGACGTAGTATTATTGAAATATTCAACTGCGGCATTTCTTTACTATAAAGCTAGAATTGAATCTGAGAATGTCTTCTCTGATTCGGAAAATTTTCATTGCCGGCTTTTTTAATATGGTAACTGTTGTTTCGATCTTCCAAATTTCGAAAAATATCTGTGCAGCTTTAATTTATGAATAGCGCGAATGAACATGGTGGCGTGCTTTTTGCATAAAATTAAGGTGCACTCAGAGAAAAAAAAAGGAAGCCAAAGTGCAAGATTGGAAACTAAAGAAGCTTTATAAATGGGCCGAGCAGAGGGGTCAGAGGAAGATGGCGAAGAAGAAGTCTGATAGGAAGAGAGGTTTTCTATGATAGTTTGCAGCAAATGTCCTATGGCTTGTGTCGAAGAGATCGGTCGGCTCTCGGTTTGGCAGAGGCAGTGGCGGCCTCTTGTTTGCTCCTTTAAACTGATTTACGGCTTCTGTCTTGTTTCTAACTTAGAACATATTCTTTGTCTTCTCCATCCTTAACCAGACCATCCATACAACCAACCAATTCTCCGAGACAACACCATCCCATCCGTTTAACTTATCCTTCTCATAGACGGCTACTTGATGCAACATCGTTACATTTCAAAATTTGATGATGATATGATAGTGGTAATCATAGGAGACAGTGATATTTGTCAAGACATGTGGTGAGAAGCTTATTTTCGCTTGCATTCAATCTTACAAAGCTTAATAAAATTTGTCGACCCATTAATCTGCAATATGGATGTTATTTATTTTTGTTTCTTAGCAAAAATTCACTTTTTAACATTAAATATAAAACTTGGAATTCTTTGTAGCAAATAAGGATGCCGAAAGAAAAGCTTCATTGTGTTTGACATGCGGATGTATCTGAATTCATGAAGCAACACTCGGATAAGTTCATTGCATTTCGAAATCCCTTAAATAAAATTTGTAATCTGCTATCAAAAATTAATTTCACATGAAGCGAATTAAAATAGAAGTTTATTTGACTGTTACTCGAGGAATTACACAAATTTATGTTGTTTTAAGAGAAAGTGTCTTGTGCCTAAAACTATTATGTATAGTGCAATTAAATGGAATGCTAATAAAGAAAGACCATGGGTCTTAGTTTTATTGTATCAGCAGTAAGTGTCAAACGGATTAAAAATGTCTATTTTTCATGCTTACTAACTAAGTTTTTTTCTCTTTGAATTTTATCATCCCTCATGACTATATGAGGTTTTCCTGGAAGCAGGAAATATAGGATGATAATTTATTTTTCTCAAAATTTTCAAATTTGGTTAGTCAGTTTCTGAATTCCAGTAGCTTTCGTAAATAATTGAATTAGAAATCATAATGATGTTTATTTTACAAGAAACTTTATTATATTAGATTGAACAATTCTCTATTTAGTACTTATTCATTTGTAATTATAATTCGGATCACTATTTTTACTATTCCTTACTTTTTTGTCGTTTATTTTGTTGTAATTAGACAGAAGTAGACGTCCATTTTGTTGTAATTGGATGTTTATTTTGTTGTAAATTTATCCACAATTCTCACTGCTTGCTCTTTTTCATAGATATTAATTTTTGGAAGTTTACGAAGATTCTTGCGAGTGTGCGGATGCTAAGTAAACTATGTCATTGAAATGCCAACTGGAAAGTTTCAAAATAAAATGATCTGATCATTTTAGCAGTTTCAGTGTTTTTGTTGATGACTGAATTAACTTTTTAATAATAAAATTAAGAAGCTGTGGAAAGTCCTCGAAATTTGAGAAAGTTAGATAAATTGGTTGATTAATTAGTTGACTCGTCGACAAGTGATTGGTCACTCGGACAGTAAATCAATTGGTAAGTGAAGTAGTTGATTTCCTTAAGAATGATTTCGGAATAGTGCATTATACATTATTGTTGTATGATGTTTTTTGCCGTTATTGTGTAAAAATATTTATATGTTCACATTAGTAACACCGTTCAGGAAAACAGAGAGAGTAGGTTAGATAGAGAAAGAAGGGAAGACATGTGAGGTCCTTTGCCATCAAAAACATACCTTTTTCTTATTTATTTAATTGCTTTTCTTCAAAAGTGCTAATCTATTCCTCTTTGTAAAACGATTCTCCCGTAGCTACTTACTCATCATCTTCCTTTTCTTCCTTTCTGCTACATATGTACAGTAATTCACTCGCACAGTGTGATTCTCCGTTTTTTTTTTTCTTTTTAAATACTACCTGAGAAGAAACATCTTTCAAAAATGAATTTGATATATTAAAAAAACAATGGGAGGAAAGTTCATTTGTGTTATTTCAAAAGATTCTGTGAGATTGTGGTACTAGAAATTAATAAGTAAAATTAATATTTAGAATTAGCTAAACTCAGCCACGCGAGCGTGGACTGGTCCAGCTAATCTAAATTCTGTATAAATAAAAATGTAAATGTTCGTTTTCATAATTTTAAATCTCCCAAAGTTCTTATCTATTTGAAATTTCGACACAGCGTTGCAAAGTAAGTAATCTATTATTTATGTAGGAACACGCGCCTATTCGAATACAACATTATATTAAATTTTCAAATCAATCGATGAAGAACTTGAAAACTTTGTGTAAAAATAAACAACGAACATTTATATTTTTATTTAGATAAATAAAATTTAATTGACTGCACATTTGCTACAGCGTTTTCAGGAACCAGAATAAATTTATAACAAATTTTCTAGTAAATTTTTTTTTTTTGATAAGCAGAGATAGTTGTTTCTTGGGGAAATAGATTTATTTCCATAGCCTCCAAATGATAAACAATTTAATAGCTAACTAATTTTATGCATATCGTTCTTATTTGATTCCAAAACAATTTTATAATGGAGTATATTTGGAACTGGATTCTCCTACCGCGTAATCTCTTGTTTATATAATTGGCCAACATAGATCAGTTGGCTATTCTATACAACATTTTAAATTAACGTTTCATTTTTTCATGGGACATGGTGTTTTTTTGCAAATGAAAAATTTATGTAGTATTCTGAAGTGAATATTCGTTTTTATTTCCATATTAGATGAAGCACAAGTGTATTTTTTACAAAGGCAATGAACTGTATGCAAAGCATATCCGGCGAAATTTGTGTCAAGAGTAACACTTTTATGAATTCATTAAGAATGATCACTTAGCTTTTTGATTAGTTAAACACCATGAACATTACAAAACTTCTAAGTTAATAATATATCAGAAATGAATAGACAAATTTAGAGTTTAGTTACTTCAAATCTCTTAATAAAATTTCGATTGGAAATGAGGGTAGCAAGAAGTTATTATAAAAGCTGAAGTAAGTAAAAGTGAGACACTCCGTTCGTCGAGGAATTTCAAAATCATTAATCATTTTGAATCGAGTATTGCAGGATGATGGACTGCTGGTAGAAATAGAAGAGTTCAATTTTTAACCTTGATAATGACAGCAGCAGTGATAATAATGTTGGTGGTGCTCTAGGGATTGGTTTGGTTCGCTTGGGTGATTCAGTTCTGGTTGATATGATATGTGAAGCTAGAGCTAGCGCTGATTCCTCCTGGTATATGTCTGTCACCTTCGTTCTCTGCTCTCCTTTTTTTTACACGACTCAAGAAATTTGTCATGTTTTTGCTTTTTCTCTTTCTTTCAAAATATCGAATATATGGTCTTTTTTTTATTTGGCTTTAAGATTTTTTTTCTTAATGTTGAGAGTTCGTAAATCTTATCCATTTTTTTAGCCTTAGTAATAGCAGTGACAGTAGTAGGAACTTACTAATATGAAGACTGATTTTGTAAACTATTACCTCGCGTAATACTCTTCCATTGTGGATGTCTATTATAAAGTTAACATTGATTAAAATTTTTGATTGTCGCTGATTTATCAGAGCTACAATAAATGCATATTGCTGGCTATCTTTAAATCTAAATGCCAAGAAATTGTTGTGAATGGCTTTTAGTACTGTGAAGATTTCGGCAAAATATAAGTATGAGATAGCTTATTCCACATTCATTTTAGTTTCATGAGGGAGAATTATAAAGGGGAAGGAGGAAGAGAGATTCACATTTTTGGTTACGGATTATGGCCTATAAAATACACAAAGAAAGAAGCCGGTAATGGATGGGGACAAAAACGGTGAGAAATGGTGATAATGATGATATAAAACAGATCACCTTATTGTGTAGATATAATGTCAAGGACAAATGAGCAGCATATTAGATAGACCACACTGTAAGTGACGATTCTTCGACGATGTTGGTGCTTCTATTTTAAATTTAAATCAGGTTTTTTAATTTTAAATCCGCTGAAAATTCGAGTTCAGTGAAGAATGAGCACATCGTTTTGCGACATAACGGAAGAGAAATGCATAATAGTGTCATTTCGGCGATACATTTTCGAACAGGATCTAATATATTCATATTCAAATATAGTTATTCTAACCTGAAATTCTTCAGATTTGGAGATCGAGTAGTGAGCTCGGTGCAATGAATAGTTCACCTCACGTTAGTATATTTAATTTGATAAGAAATTTATTTGAATATAAATCTAATGCTACCAGTATATATGGAATAATTTTAATGAATACATTCCACCAGATAAGTAAATTTAAGCGATTCCTTTTACAGGATTATGTACCTCATTGCTCACCTGTAGAACAGATACCAAATACGATGCAGGCAGCTGCTGAGAATCGTCATTTTAGTGTAGGCATGATTGTTTCCCCGAAATCAGGTCCCGGTAGGCCTTCCATCTCTCAACAACAGTCTCTGTTCAACGCTAGCGGTAGTTCAACACATCTTCCTTCAACTCAGGTCCAACCGATTCTTGCTTCATCACAAATGCCTCCACGTTCTGCTCAGGTACCTCTTTCTGCTCCACTTCCTCATCATTATCAGCAGCAACAACAGCAGGAACAGTCTACTTCAACTGGAAACGCTGATATTCCTTCAACTGGTCCTTCTAACGCTACAAATGCCATGTTTCGTGTACAAATGTGGTCTAACAATTTCGATAGTGGTGTTCATTCTATGAATCATAGTTCGGTAAGTTTATTTTCATCAAGTATTTCCATTTTCTTCATCTAAGTTTTAATATCTTCCATGGTTTCGCTTTTTCACAAATTTTGAGGACTCAACCTAAATTGGGCTCAATTTTTAACTTAGTCTGATATTAATAATCAATCATGTATTATTCTGATAGAATTTCGTATTGTCTAAATAGTTTAGTTATGAGCGAAAACAAAACGAAGACTTTTAGAATTATTGATTTGAAATTCATGTTCTAGTCAGATTTAAAATTTCAGTGATTTCATAAAATTTTATGAATTTATTCTTCAAAAAAAAAAAAAAAACGAGATGTCAGACAATCTTTTCCAGGCACCGTCAGTGCTATCAGTTAGTTCGTTGCGCGCTGGATCGCAAATTTCAACTATATCTGATGATGCACATTCACGGATAGAATTAACTGATCAGCAGCAAATAAAATTCGAAAATATACCCTCAGATTTGGGACGTGGCTCACAAGATGGTGAAACGCGAAATGCAGTTCCAGAGCTCATACATTTACTCAGCGATGCTGATGAGGTCTTTTTTTTGTTGTTAACGAAATATATATTTTGGGCTGGTGAGATTTTTTTTTTTTTTTTTTGCTAACGAAATGTATATTTTGCACAGAATCATTGATTATTCATCTAAGTTGTAAGAAAAAGATTTTGCTTGGATGTCTTGTACATTTTGGACATGGGCAGCTATTAGTAGTTCGTTATCCGCTGGATCCCAAATTTTAATCATATCCGATGATGCACATTTACGGATAAAATTAACTGATCAAATGCAAATAAAATTCAAAAATTTACCACTTATCTTGCTTAAATCATTAAAAAAATTTGCATAGAGAGAAATTTGATGCAAGTTTCCTTTTTGAAGTGATTTCAAAAGTGTTAATATTTGAAAGACTATATTTTAGGTGGTAGTGCAACGTGCAGCAACAACAATACAGACTATTGCTAAGATTGATTCCGAAGAACCGCTATATGCAGAACCTTATTTACGAGCAATTGAAGTTATAACCGCTCTGAAAGATTTACTAAGAACAAAGTCAAATAAACCAGTAAGTAATGATCTGATTTTTAAATCAGGATTCTCTATTTGGATTTTGGAAATTAATCGCATTTTCAGCGAAATTTTAGAAGTGATTTCTTGCAAGAAGATTTAAAGTGTAAGATTAAAAAACGTTCTCTAGTTCATTTTTTTTTTCTTTTAAACTATCAGAATTATACAAAATAAATGATATGCGAACTATTTCTGCTATCAGACATCATACAGAATAGGAAACAATGTTATTTCATATTCCTGTGTTTAAAATTCTTTTATATCTAGGCTATCATCAAACCAACTCTTGGTGCTCTCTTTCATATTTCTGAACGTCGTGATGGTCTTGAAAGTATTTTAAAAATAAATGATCAAACAAAGGGGTCGTTATTAGTCGATATTATCCAACATATTAAATTTACGTTAGTCTCCTACGTCATCAATCTAGTTATGTTTTCGAATTCTAGGAAGAATGTAAACAACATTACTTTAACAAATTTTTTCTTCCATTGTTTTGATTATTAAGCTTTTGAATGTTTGATGATTAATCTATGCAGTTCGTATTGTAAACTGAGGAAATTTTCGCAGTATGTTTCAGCGGTGGTTCAGCCTTACGTTACGCAATCTTAACGTTTCATACAATTATTGCTGTGAAATCTGTGAATGGTCATAATATTGAGGTGGCTCGAGCCAATGGTGCTCTTCAGGCTTTAACTCAATTTCTCGATCGTGAAAGCAATGAAAAACTTCTTTCAGTAATTGTTGAATGTGTGCGATTGCTTTGTGATAAAAGTCAGTCGCAGAGGGTTGGTCGTATTTGATGTAATAAACAGTTCTGCTGCTGTCAAAGTCTTACTTTTATAACTTGTTTTTCTTTTTTTAATATAAATTTTATCACTTGAAATCATTTTATCAATCTTGGAATTTATTCCGAAAAAATTGTATTCGAAAAATTTTGCGGAATTTTTCCGAGGAAGTACCATGCAGATGAAAATAAGTAAAATCATAAAAGTTTCAAATCATCTTTTTTTTTTTTTTTTTTTTTTTTGATTATCTAAGGGTTGATCTTCATTGCGACATTTAATCAAAGATATAATTAGAAAATTTTTTTGGGAACATATTTTTTACCTAATCATAGTGGAAAGACTGGAAAGATTCCCGAAATCACACTGCATGGAATATTTAGAATTCGCAATTTTTCCTCTTTTCAAAATTTCAGGCATTGTTTCTGCAGTTAAATGGCCCATCCAAACTGCTTCATATATTACGTATGTTGCGCTATGAAGGTTTGCTGTGGAGGACTACCCAGCTTTTGAAAATTTTTTCTAATGCGGTGAATTTTTATAACTTCTCTGCCGGATTACAATCTTTAGTGTTGAAAGATTTCTTAGATTCGAAAATTCAGTGATTCCTTCTGGGAGATAACAGATCTAGTGAAAGTTCGAAATTCTTTTTTCGAAATCTTTCCATTTTTAGGATCCTCAAGCTATAGTGAAATGTGGTGGCTATGATGTCTTGCATAAACAGCTCGAACATGCCAGTCAGCGGTTAATTATTTCAACTTTGGAATGTATCAGGAATATGTCTGATGTACCCACCAAAGATATGGATGTTTCACCTCTTCTTAATAAACTTCTGCAGCTTTTAGGTACTTCTAGTTTTGATCTTGCTTTTTAAATGTTGATTTTATTATACGAATAATTGATGCTAAGTTTAGAGAATTTGTATTTTTAAAGCTTTTACCGAAAATATTATTTTAATGGTTTGTTGCAGCTATTCTATGTTAATTTTTTGTCATGTCATCACTATTCAACTTTTCCCGATGATTATTGTTAGATAGTTTTGGTAATTGATGGTCCATCGTAAAATTCGTTTTTCACCAACCACATTTTGTTGATTGATATAATTAATTCATTTTATAAAATTTACTTCAGGTGCGATGGATCCAATTGTTATTTTGTATTGTACCGGAATTTTGTCAAATTTATTGGCCAATAATCAGATGAACAAGGAGTTTTTATTCACTCGAGGAGCAATACCAACTTTGTATCGTGTTTTGATTAGTTCGTACAGTATACCAGCAAACACTCCAAATCAACAGCAAAGAGTGGAAGATATACAGGTAGCTCTCGAAGAATTTTTTAGACTAAAAATTTATTTTTAGGTCGAACGCACTTTTTCGAGGACTTTTATCTTCTTGAGTTTTCTCGTTTTTTCGATGTTATGATCATTATTTAAAAAATTAGGCTGATTGGAAAAATTTTTCTAATTAAATTGGTTTGAAAAAGAAAACTTAATTTAAGGAAGTATTTCAATGTAAAAAGATTTAAACATTTAAAATAATGTAAAGAAATTCAAAAATATGTAAAACTGTAATGTATTAAAATACTTTAACAAAAAAAAAAAAAAAAAAAAAAGTGGTTGTAAAATCATAATGATCGTCAAATGTTATTTGGTGCACACTACTCATCCTTTTTTGGAATAATTTGAAATGAAATCCATTTTTTTTTCCTTTCAGGAACGTGCCTTAGCGACGTTACGTCATCTGTGTGTTGGACATACTCATCAAGTTGAAGCACAAAAAGCTGTTCTTCAGCAACAATATGCTGCTGATTTTTTGCTCCGAAAACTCACCGAAATGAGGCCTTCCATATTGAAGCAGACGCTCCAGGTTAATACTTGAAATTTGCTTTCATAGGAACTGCTTCTTAAATTCATTGCATCCATAGTTATATATTATTTAAATATAAATAAACCATAGCTTGTGGATGATCTCTAATTTCATTAATTGGGCTCAAATATTTTCGAAAGATACTGGGACCTACTCACATTTTTTCTTTTTTTTTTTTTTTTTTTTTTTTTTTTTTTTGGTGAAATTTGTTTCAGATATTGAATAAAGCAGCTTTGCAAGATACTAACCTTCCACTGTTCCGTGAAATTCGTTTGAAACAAACATCTGATTGCGATACAAATTTCGTGGAGCGTATCATATTGATTCTAAAGGTCGCATGCGACCAGCTACCGTCGGTAAAATATTTAACCGGAAATATTTGCAATTAAAATTATGCTGATTTTCCTTCATTTGCATATCTTTGAGTTATTTATGCTCATTCACTTACTTATAGAAAATATTTTACATATTCGGAAGTAAAGAATAGAAATAGATGGAGAAAAGCGAATAGAAAGAGATTTTACCATAATTGTCTTTCTGCTTTTGAAATGCCATAACTTATTATTTACAGACAAAAATGGTCGAAGAAGTACGCGTTGCAGATCTCATCCAGTTATCATTATCCACTCTCCAACTTCTTTGCCGCGATTCTTTTCTTCTGAATCAAGTTTGTCTGTGGAATTTTAGCTAATCTGAACAGTGCTGTTTTTTCAAATTCATTTCCATTCGCGAAGTGGAAATTTAAACTTGCAGATATCATTTTGTGTTAGAAGAGCTGATTTTCTAATGTTTCGCGATCGAGATGGTGATTGTGCAGCGTTGCTACCAGTCTTTTGCTTATATCAGAGTTATGTAAAGGATGAGAATTTGAATAGAAGTGCACTCGGTCTTATATACGAACTTTCTTCGCATCCAGAAGTTAGTGTTAGCTTATTTACTTTACTGAGAAAACAGTATATTTGCAACATTGTATTCATTGCTTTACTAATTGTTATTTACTGATCATTTGGTAAAGGAAAGTCGATTTTTCTAAGGAAAAAAAAAATTTATTTTTTCTGCTGAATAAAAATCTAACATTCTTCTAGCAAAAAATTTATTAAGATATTTTATGAACAATATGAAAATTCATCAAGATACGTTTCAGTTAGCTGCATTATATGCTGCGGATGGTGGCTTGATGGCAGCTTTGCATCACTATTCACAAAGTCGAAATCAACCATTTGGTTAATTTACATTACTTAAAAATAAGTGCAGGGATATAGTTGAATTCGAAATGATTCTAATGACCGCTAATGTTGAACATCTGGCCTTTGTGCAAAAATATAAACGTAAAAGCTATACCGAATAACTTTTGAAACATAAAGATTGAGGAAATCTGTGGTTGTCAGAGTGCATGCTTTTTTAGTTAGTCTTAATATTGCGCTTAAGAACATAGTTATAAGAATGTTCGGCTGCTTTGAATATTATAAATAATTGACATTAACAGAGTGCGAAATAAATTATATATATATATATATATGATAAGCGAAAGAAAAAAATATGCTGTTTTCAAATTATTGCAGCAACATATGCCAAGCAGGCTTATGAACGCAGTATGCAAGGCGGAAATGTTCTTTATCAAAATTTCCCTTTACCATCTTCATCGCATCGATTGTTGTTGCATTCGGCGCAGTCCGTTGGGCAGCCAAATGTACCTTACAATGGATATTCTCAGCAACAAATTCAATATCCTCAACAAACCTATGGGACCAATAATTCCTATAATACCATATCACCATCTGCATCAGTATCACTCCATTATTCTTCTTTACCGCCACAACAAACTCCGTTATCAACATCTGCACCTTTAAGTTGTTCATATCCGAATTTAGAGGGTCCTACTGCTCATATGCAATCGCAGGTCAAGACTTTCAAATTTTTAGATGAAATAGAACGAGAAATTTTCAATTTTGCACAATAATTGTTCTAGTGATGCCTTTTTCCTTATAGAAATTTCGTTTGGTTATTTTTTCTTCTCTAATAAAAAATTACGTTTTTTTCGATTCTACAAACTACTAATTAATTCTGGTGTTGATTATTATTATTGTTTCGAACATTTTTAAAAACCATTCAGTCTAGTCGTTGGAAAAATTGTGTCATTTTTGTAAAATTTGACCTGATGTTTGCCAAAAGTGATATATTAATTTAGATTTTAATTTAGACTTTGTCACCGCATCAACAGCAGATACCTTCTGATAATCAAGCAGGTCCTGTTATCTATGGTCGTGAAGGTCCATCGCAAAATACCTTCAACACATCCAGTAACATGGAATATTCTTCAGTAGAAGTGTGGCCTGAGGTTTTCTTTCATGAAAATTTTCTACATAAATTGCAAAGATAATTTTCTCGATATTGGAATTTTTGAACTTAATTACAAGTCATCTTTATGGAATGTAAGTTAGCTGTCTCGTTTTGTTAAACTAACCAGTTTTTAGATTAAAATATATTTTATTTATCAATTAAATGTCCCAGTAGTGTTTTTCAGGATCTTTCTGGACTCTCTATAAGTGACGATCCATTCGCAACAATGTTCACGCAACAGTTCGATTTACCTCAACAAAGACATCACTTGCGATCGACATATCCTGCTGGTCTTTTTCATGAAATGATTTTTCAAAACAAAAATGTACTTGACAGCCAGTCTAAAATCTTGAAAATCAGTTTTCCCGCTGAAATACATAATATTACAAAATACGTATTCTTGTTAATTTCACTCTAATCATCTTTTCAGAGTACAGAAATAGTTTTTATGTGATTTGTTGTCTCTTTGCTGCAGCATTATTCCACTGTTTTATTTGTGGTTTCAGCTCGAGAGCACGATGGAGTATCATTAAATGCTTATTGTTGTCCTGGACCTCCGAATATTAACACTACCGATCAACCAATGGAAAGTGTTCATATGGGCAGTCCAGATGCTTCTTGGAACGATCCAACGAATAACAGCAATTTCGGAGATTTCCAGATGTAGCATATCTCTGAGTGTCATAAACAATTGTAAATAAATAATTGATTACACAGAATTTAGTCCTTGAATCAGTATTTGCTAATCAAATGTTTATAACATATTTTTCAACAACTAAGCCACTGTAATTATAGAAAATCATTTAGTTTTTCTTTTTTCATGTGGCCTATACTTTCGAAAAAGTATTTTATATCAGACATATAAAAGTTTAATTTCTGTTTGTTCAACTATACGTAGGTTCAGTCTTTTCATTTTTTAGGTTAATAAAAAGTAGGAACTAAGTAAGGCCTGCTTTAATCTGTCATACGAAAACATTATTTTTACGATCTGTTAATTCTTTAGAGTTTTGATTTGTGAATCACTATTTCTTCTGGCAGATTCTTTTTCTTTATTCGTTGTTTCTTCAATAGTTTATGTGCATGATTTAGTTTTTAAGTGTTTGCATCGTGTTTCATTTACATGTAGATTTATTTTGCTTTCATGAATTTGATTAACTTGCATATTTGTGTGGAATTCTGATGAATTCTCTTACTGAAGGACAGAGACGGCAGATGGATAAATGAACTGGGATATTGAATTGTTGTAAAGAATGAAATATGTTGAGATTGGCTCATATCACATTAATTTCGTCTTCTATAATTAGAGCTATGTCCATGACTCTCCTGGTTTTTTTCTGTCTACAATAATCAAAGGTTCACAATGATTAACATTTTCAGAGAGAGAGTGGTAAGATTATTAATAGAGTTTATGGTATCTCTATTTGAATAAGTACAACAATTTTTTGCTGATAGGTTTTTGCCGCTAGTTTTATCATGAAAACCTTAATTTCATATGATTAGCTCTTTTTATTTTCGCATTTTTTTGAAGAATATTAAAAATTGAAATGGTGGAAATAAAGGGAATCGGAGAAAACATATTATTGAACATTTCAAATGGAACAAAAACGAATACCATTGATTCATTTTGTTTGCTTTGTCGTTTTTTTTTTTCTTTTTTTTTTTTTCTATATATTTCCATCTCGTTATGCATTTTTGTGCAGGTTTTTAATCATGCTCATCAACCGAGTTTTTCATACATCCCGGCTTCTCTTTTGCCCGTTCTCTGTTTTCAAGAAGATCACATAAGTCAGGTTGAAAACATTTTTATTGAGAAAGTCCAGGATATTTCAAAGAGATCTTTGGCAGAAACCAATATTCCTGAATTATTGCTTATTTGTTTTTTTAAGTTTAGATGACATCTTACTTTTTGTATGACTAGCCAATTTGTTGCTCACGTTTCGTATTTATTGAGACGGTATAGTGAAAATGATGTTTTTGCAACAGGAACAAACTCGATTCACATCATTAATCAGCAAGTGATAAGAAATATATATTTGATACAAGCAGCATTCAAAACATTCTTTATTTGTTCACTATAAATCGATTTGCTCAAAATATTTCTTGGTGTTTTTATAGCATATTTCCCAAATTTTGCAATAATATAGATTATTTCTTCTCGGATATTGCAGCAATTGATTCTGCTGCGGAATCATTCAAGTAATGTTTAAATTTTGCATAAGTTACAGTTACTATTGTCATTATTGCTATGCATTATAGAATGAGAAATGGCATAAAAATTTTCATATCTGGTGTTTATGCTTACATTAATAATGTGATAAAGGATTTTCAAATTGGAATTATTTGTATGAAATCAAAGCTATTTGTGAAGCAAATACAAGTTAAAACCAGATAAACCGTCCTGTTAAATGTTTTAAGTTATTGGGGAGATTCAAGGTCTAGGATTTCTCCCTCTACAATGGTACTCGATGTTGCATTTGAAAATCGGACGCTTGAACATGACTTTCGAAAATTGGTGGTACTGTATTGTGTCGATCTATTAGGTAGGAATAGAAGTGCTGTCAGTCAATTATATAGTAATGGGCATTTGAGGTCATTTCAGAGGTGTTTATCGATCAGTTCCAATAAATTCAGTTGGCGAGGCTGCTTTATTTTTCTTTGACTTTATCGAGGATTATTTGCATTGAGATATTTCAGCTTTGGAATTATGCTTTTTTAAAACCGATCATTGTGGGGCTATTATTCAGGAATTTTGAAATTTATTCAACGAAAGATATTTATTTTGTTTCACAAATTTAAGTATTAAACATTTGTGAATATGTACGTCTATCTCCTCTGTCTGTGCTTTAATGCTTTTAGTTATGCCATTGTCGTGTGTATGTCTTTTAAACTATAAGCCAAATGTCTGGTTGATTAGCAAGAAGTGTTCATCGCCACGATATTCTGGCCAGTTCCAATTCCAAGAATTGAAATGAGAGCAGGCGGGCGATATGATAGAAGAGTGGAGAGAGCGATAGACACATGACGAATTTTTTTCGAAAAATTTTAATGGCAACTGGTTGTTCAGATGCTTATATTATCTCTCTGTTTACTTGTGTCACTCTATCTCGAAGATTGATGTATGGAGATGAGATCGAGCTCTTCTGCTTTCATTGTTGTTCTTAACTTTTACAGCAAAAATACGTTTCCTGTCTGCTTTCACGATTGCAGCAGCAACTCGAGCAGCTTCAATTCTCCACTGTCTCCTTCCACTTCTAAATATAATTTATCTGAGATCTGTGATGATATGAATAGTAAAGCAACTTCACTTCACTCCAACCAATTCATCATTTCTTCATTTCATTCCACACATAAGTAAAAGAAAGAATAGAGATTCATTCCACGAAATTGAGCATTTCCTTCATTCTTTCCCACAATCAAAATGGTTATCAGCTGCTATGATAAAAATATGGAGAACTTTTATGCAATAATAATGTTACATTACAAATGTTTGCATTTGTTCATCCATCAGTTCTATCAGTTGATAAGGTTATTAGGACTGTTCAGCTCTCATTTTATTAAATAATACATTATTAGGTACATGTGCTTTGAGAAAAAAAAAGAAACTTTGTATTAGAAATTAATGGTGAGTGCATTGATTCTTGAATTGCTCATCATTGTATCCAGTATCGTTTACGAAGGAAAAGATGCGAGACATATTTAATTATAAAAAATATCATATAAACCAAATATTCTATAAGTTTTACTACATGCACGTCCAAATTCATCTAAGAAATAAAAGCAATATAGTTAAACGTATATAAAAAATATATTATGTCAAATAAAAAATTGCATACGTACCCAAATCTATGCCATATACAGTCCTAAAAAAAATTTTCACTAACTTATTTCTTTTCAGTCTATTTATTTCATATTTCTTACTTTGCTTTTCTAAATTCCAAAAATTTATTGTAAAATTCAAGTGAAAAGATAAAACCATCTAAAGGCAAACATGAACTACGCATAAATTCTTTCCAAAATCTGGAAGTACTAAGGATCCGGAATGGGAAAAGTTTTGATTACCTGTGGGAGTTAAATTCGAGCAAAATACAAAGACGGAATTGTTATCATCATGAACAAACTGTTTTAAAACGACAGCTATTGACATATGTTTCGACCTGTAGGATTCGAAATATTTTCTTGATCACTGCTGGCAATTTAAACATGGAATACTCAAGATGACATCAGTATCTGAAAATCAATCGGATAGATACAATCCCAAAATGTGGAGATATATGAAATGTTGAGGATGAACTATTGTGAATATTACGTCTCTATCAGGATTCACAAGCTATTCGATACGGAGATTCGTATGCATCGAAGATATTCACATCCTTACACAATTCTGCTGATTTTTTTTCCCAGTAATTTTGAATTTAACATATATTCTCGTCATGAATGAGAAACTACAGAGAATATAAGCCAGATGTGTCAAAGTTGGGCATCTTTGCCAGCGAATTCGACATGGATCAACGAATTGTTGGAAGGAATAAAAATGTGCAATAAGTTAGTACAACGTATAAGAATGCTGTGTTTCCCCATAACGAACAGATATTGTTGATTTTTTGACAAGATCCCTCATCAAAGTTATTATCTGGGAGTTCGAGAGGGGAAGAGGAGGTATCGGAGGGCAGGCAGCTGTGTGAGATGATGATGCTTTACACCTGTACATCCATCCTCCTCTTTTATGCGTAATTTCCGAAACTTTGTTTCGATATTCTTGCTAATTCTGCTGCTCTTTTTACTGCAGCGCAGCACATCTTTCCTCTTCGGATGATGTTCCCGAAATTGCTTGCGCAGTGCTGAAGCCTCCCATTCCATCCTCTCATTTCTACGAATTTCCGAATTTCGAGGAGTCATTGGATACAAATTTACAGCACACAGACAAAACGACATTCCACATACACACATACATACACATACACATGAACAGTGGCGATCTGTAAGCCTGTATAAAAGTAGCTGACTGTGATCGGTGCAGCATTCAGATTACTTCGCAACTGTTTTAAACAATGCTGAAAATTCGGCGATTGTTCACAGATTTTAGATTTTTATAAAAATTAATTTAATTATTTGATTGCTTAAATTGATCTATTCCATTCAAACTGAGAAGCACTGCCAACTGTGCTGTAGCCAAGAACATCTCAATGGCCAAGGAGTTGCCAGAAATCTCCAAGTGGCCAGTAACCTCTTCGATCTTTTTTCACTTCTCTCACCTATCCGTCCTTCATCCATCAATCTTTTTTGGATTTCCCAATTACTGAATCATATATATCATAACTGCAAATAGCTCACCAATGAGTTGGCTAGAAGTTTATACTTTTGGCTCCAATCTCTTCCATTCTCTTCAGAATTCTTTAAAAACTTCACAAATTCATTCCCTATTTTCGAATTGAAATTTAGAAGATTTTGTTTATCCAGCATATTTAATTTCTAAATTTCCAGTCTCGATTTTCTTCTGATTTAGTTGGGAATCCAACCAAGTTTAGCTTATAATAAAGGTTGATCGAGCTGAGATCGAGAGAATGTATGCTGTATTATCCATCGTCTTCCTATGACATAATTTTATCATTCTGAACGATTCGGGGTGCAGAGTCGAGTTGTGGAGGATGCCGAACTGATGTAATCTTAATTATTGTTTCTTCTAGAAATTTCTTTTTGATCTATAAAGTTCAAGTTTTTCTTGTCCATTTAGTTCTGATTGAGCTATTCCTTCTGTTTTTGCTTCTCACTTTTATTTAAATGTTTGCATAGTGTAAACAATTGAGCAAGTTAACGTGAGCATCGGACATCTAAAATTAGAATGCACGAAAATCTCGACTACTCGGGAGTCCTAACATTTTTTCAATGCTATTTCATTCAAAGACAAATATGTGAAGATGTAGATTCACCTGCTCGATAAGATCTTTTT
The DNA here is from genome assembly GCA_028564675.1 of Onchocerca lupi. Lineage (NCBI taxonomy): Eukaryota > Metazoa > Nematoda > Chromadorea > Rhabditida > Onchocercidae > Onchocerca > Onchocerca lupi. Next base: position 56,765 of record JAOVVO010000537.1, read on the forward strand.
TTATCTGAAAGATTTTTTTTATCTGTCTATAAAATAAAATGAGAGTCAGTTCATTTGCTAACCTTCTCTTCTTACTCTGACAAATAATACTAGCTTTCTTTTAGAATTACAATGTTTTTTAATTAAAAGTTCTTGGAAGTGTTGGCTTGCATCCGTTGTAAATGTTTTAAATAATTACTTCTGACATTTAAATATCTAAAGCTATTTACTAATTTTGAGGAGAACTCGCATTCAAAATAATAAACTAGAGGAGAAATGTGTGACGAAGAAGTTGCGGCATTGGTAGTGGACAATGGTTCCGGTATGTGCAAAGCCGGATTTGCCGGTGATGACGCACCTCGAGCTGTATTCCCATCAATAGTCGGACGACCAAGGCATCAA
>JAOVVO010000538.1:0-56943 GCA_028564675.1 Onchocerca lupi
TATATATATATGCGTATATGTATTTATGCAAAAATGCGTAAGAGAATGTGCATCAGAAAATATGTCTATCATTTCAACAAAAATCCAATAAATTTTTCAAAACTAGTAAAAAAAAACACCTCTGCATGATACCACGCAATATACTTCCAGGTAATCGTTGATGCTCTCTGATTAAGTCATGTACTTCTTCTTTTACATTTTTTTTGACATCTTCTGGATTCATGTCAGAAGAAAAATAGAGAGGCTTGCCCAGATGTGTTCTGGAAACAGCTGCAGGATGAGCGCATTATGAAAACAAAGACCAGTGCAAGAAAGAAAACAATATGTATCAAATGTAGACTGACAAGGTATAAACTGGGAAATCGTTACATAGCTATGAAATGGGCCATTAATAAAATCATCTGCCGAAGCCTACAATAACATCCGTTGATAATTCTGCAAAAGAAGTTTAACATAAGAATAATCGTCATTAAATTCTAAACACATACATCATCTTAACCGGGAAACCACCATACACTGGACAAAGTGGTAATCGAGTCTTTTCATAAATCCACCGAAAAATTTCTGAAATGCGTACGAATTACGATTGCCAATGTAAGCAGTACTCAAAGTTCGGTATATACCTCACAAAAGGGCTCAGTAAAACTGTTAAATTGAAATTGAAAGATGTACAATTAGGTAAAAACTTACTTCGTCCACAACATGGAGTACGGAAAGCATCACGGCAATTTTCAGTAAACATCGGAATTACAGGCTGAAAAAATACAATGAAAGAGTGGGAGTGAAGTAAAAAAGCACAGAGGATAACTAAACAATTCTTATTTAGTTGAAGAATTTCATTCACAATCCATCAATTAAATTTGCTAGATTTTATTTCTTCCGAAAAATTTCTCGAATTTCACTGAAGTGTGATCTAAAAGCTAACCGTTCCTGGACAACCAATGATAACTTTAGCAAAGCCTAAACGACGAGCCCACATAATGTTGTAGCGAGTGGGATCAGAAAACAACGCTTCACGAACACCACCAGGAGCAATACACAGCAAATGGCCGTCTTTCAATCGCTCCATGCAATCATCTACCGTTCCAGGAGTTATATAAAAAACTTTACAAATCATTCCCCATCCTGAAAACAGTGCATTGAATTTCGAATATATTAAATCAAAATCAAGCTTATAGAGCTCGATTGGGTCTGCCACTTGTCATGAATTTTGCTGCAATAGAGCTAAAAAGTGACAAGAGGGACGAAAAGTTGTAAGAATATTCCGGCCAAAAAGAAAAAAATGAGAAATAAGTAAAATACCGGGCATTTTGAAGATAAATTTATCCCCAACACAGTGAAGAGTACGTTTTTTATGAAGCATACATTTCGCAATTACATAATATACATCTATTGGCAAGGTTCCGTGGTAATATACAAAAAGAGCAGGACCTTCACTAGGTACATTTTCCAAACCTTTTATTTCATAACCTATAAAAATGAATTACCTTCTAAAATGCTTCATAAATAAGATTTTGTTTCTAAAACTACTCTACACTATACTTGACTTTAACGGACTTCACTTTTATTGAATTGTGGGCTCCTCTATCAACTGTTCTATCGTTTAAAAAAATTTCAAAATTCTGCTGTAACGCAGATAACAAGCAAAGAAATACATTATCCTCATTATTATCAAACAGTAATCAACACTGTTAATGGTAAAACTATATACATATGGCTGTTTCTATATTTAATGAGCGAATGATATTCACTCAAATTATAGCAAAAATCTACAAAACAGATTTGACCTTATTTATTTAACTACTGTAACAAAATGAAATTTTCTATAAAAATTTTTTTAGTAATTTACCGTGCCAGACATGTCCTACTGCATCCCAGAAAGATGCAATACTGATACGTGCCCCATCCCACAAACTACTAGCGTAAGCCTCTCGAATACGATTCCGCAAGCCATAAATATGAAGAAAAATGACACAACCATAAATAAAAAGCAAAAGAAGGACTGGTAATATGAAAGCGATTAACAGTGGAAGAAAGAGCCAAGTAAGATACTGAAAAACCGATGTTTATCTTTACAAAAACTAATTCATATGCATTTCCAATGAAAATGAAAGGAACTTCTATATTAACACTAAGATAAGGAAAATGAAAGGAACTTCTATATTAACACTAAGATAAGGAAAATGAAAGGAACTTCTATACTAATATTAAATAAAAATGAAGTATTAAATCTTTATTCTGAAAATGCTGGGGATATTCGATTTTTTTCTTTCTTCATCGAAAAAAACGGAAAATTCAAAATTTAATTTATAGAATAATTCAGCACACCTCTAAGTAATCCCAGTCAATATAATCAATTGCCCATGAAATCCATAAAAGTAAGACTTCGACGTATGGTTGCAACCATGAAGGCCACTGCATATTTTTCAGTGATAAAAGAATACTCTTAATCCACATGGACTTCAAAAGGTTATTTGTTCCTGAAAACTATGAGTAAAAACATGAACAGATAACAAAAGATGAGCTAATACATTGAAAAATTAAGCCAGATCATAATTCTAGTACTAAGGATCATTTGAAAATGTAGTTATAAATGTTACTCAAGTTTTCTCTAAGAAATCGTCCATTTAAAAATGTATGTTCACATGTGTCAGCATTACATAACGCATACATGTGCATGAAATATATTTAAAGTGAAAGTTATACATTTCTAAAAAAATAGAGCGAAACTTATAACGCTGTACAAGAAAATATTTTTACAATGATGAAGCTATAATCTTAAATAAAAATTTTATTTTATACAAAAAAAAATTTCCAATCCTCATTCTCAATGAGAGCTAACAGAAGATTTAAAAAAAAACAATGGTGCTTATTGCCTTAAGCAGTCATTAAACAAAGTGCATTCAAGCTCCCTTTTACAGCTTTATGTCTACTTCACGAAATAAAAAAACCAGCGGCAATGAATATCTTCTAATAAGAGTGATTAGAATGTATGGATGAAAAGTCTCATTTTCTATTTCAAATCATTGCAATATATATACCGAGACACTGGAAATTCCCTTGTTGTGACCATAATGGCACCACCGAGCACAACGGAATCCATGTAAGTCATGGTAGTACTTTGAACAAAATATACCACTGGCCGGAGATTATTACTTTTAGGTGAAACTGAAAATTTATCTAGTCAGTTGGTAAAAAAGTACGCCATTTACAATCATTTCCATCGGAAATATATGTTACTAAAAGGTAAACATCTACAGCAAACCACTCAAAACCAAACGAAAAGGATCACCACGAAAGGGTCAACATGTTTGAAATAAGGTTCTGACGCTTTCGGCTTCTCATAATTCAGCCAGAACTCGTGCGAACTATATATGATTTAACTTTTCATTTTTAAAAATAGCCCCATTGCCATGACTTTTAAATGGCTTAGCTTTTTTTGTAGAATTCTTTTCGAGTACCAGATGAACTAGGTAACATGCTTCTAATAAAACCACCTCTTATTGAAGTGACTTGATGCCTGAATTTAGTGCAGATTCCAGAGCTACACAGCGGAATGACATCAGGGATATCTATTCTTGTTGATAATGCTTTCATTGAGTTTCTAATACCATTCGCGAAAATTTCACTACTCCATTCCTGCGCAAATTGTAAGCGATTGTTATATAAAATTCTTAGCGAATCGCAAATCACTTATCTGGATAAAATGGGATTTATTATTACTCAGTGTAAAGTATATTTACCGTTAGAAAAACTGATTATTACTTAGAAGAGTAAAAGGTAATAGACAATATGTGCTTCATTTCCTCAGAAATTTAGGATCGTAAATTTACGGTTCCCTTAATGCCTCCACAACAAGTACTTCAACCCGCAGACTTCCAGATTCTGAGCTTTTCTGGATAAAAATGGAAACCTTCTACCAATCAATAAGATTCATTAATCGACAGTTTTATATATAAAATACAACTTTCTCAGCACAAGACTCCAGATCCTTATTTCCTCTACATCAATAATTAGTTGTTACTATTTGTGTAACTTTTCGGATTTTAACTATCTCTGACATTGGTGAATATAAAGGACTACATAGTTTGAAAATTTTGAAGACCAACTTGCGTCTAAGTTACAACAGTTCCTATGGAACTTCCGGTGAACAACAAATTTCAGCTCACTTTTGAAATACTTTATTTAAAAATTTAAAAAGTTCAATGAACAAAATATATAGTAAAAAATACGAGCTAAATTTTAAAAAGAAACTCTCTGCGACAGTACATTTTACATTTTTTAGGCAGTACATTTTAGGCACTACCGCATTAAGTCAAAAATTTAAAGAAAAAGACAAGGCAAAAAGATTTACTTTATTTACACTTCACTCTAAACGGACAGATATTCTGAATACAAAATTACAAAAATAATTCTGGATATAAAATTGATGAAAAAAAAAAAGGATTTGGGTTATTCTAGGATAAAAATTTCCAGAATCTGGTTCACGAATTTTGGCAACACTTCGACCAAATTCAGGATATTTTTTTTTATTCTGCTTTATTTTATGCTTTGAATAAGTGTTAGCTTGCAATCGAGAATCATGGATTGAAAAAAAATTCAGAACAATAAAATTTCAAAAAAGTGTAAGCGAAATTCTGATGGAGTTTCTTAATCCTTAAAATGACAACAAAACTGATTAGAAGGCAAAATAGAACAGATATCGTTGAAACTGTCCGGAAGGACTAAACTTCCAGACCACTTCCCATTATCGTAAATTACAATGTTACGGCCAGCTTCATCGAGCACAAGCTCAATCTGCGCCGTTTCAAAATTTCCACCATCTTCATCACGTTCCGCTCGAACCACCATTATTCCACCATCACGTTCTCCACAAATTGGAATTCGTAACTGAAACAGTAAGAGCTAATATACTAAGAAAATTAGCTAAAATCAATTAATATAATTATTACAGTGCACTCATGTTTTGCTTCATCTAAATTGAGTATGTTCAATATTTTATGAAGCCAAAGAAATTAAATAAATGATGTGAACTGTTCTATTCGCTTAATTCAACCGAATCCAATTCATTTTGGTGAAATATAATAAGGACCTTTTATTAACTTACAAATTACCTCTGATTTTCGCTCATCGATGTAATTCCTTTTTGTGTCCACTAAATCAACTTCTCCAACAGTAAGTGGAAGTCCCAAAAATCCGATAGCTTTTTTGTGCTTCGACAACACTGTGAAAGCACCTCTATAATGATAAATTTAACCGATAAGATAAAACTGATAGATGTACGAAGATTTAAAAGCTTCTCTAACTACTAAATGAAACCAATTTCAAAGTTTCCTCCTAAATGAGCAGCTGATAACCGGTACAGCAAGCAGAAAACGAAATCTTTATAGTAAAAAAAGACAGAACACCGTAAAACACTATAAGTTATACGTAATTATCATACATGTTATTAAGGCTTTCCACAATGAAACATAAGGCTATGCTGCTAATAACCTTAACCTCGCTGAAATTTCAGTTACTCTAAAATTTTTATTCCTGAAACAAAAGTTTTTCGAAATATGCTAGGCAATTTAAATAAGTGCTTTTCAACAGAAATTTCTTACTTGTAATGTGAGAAATCCCGAATTTTCGTCTGGATTTTCTTTTGTAGATATATATGAGTATATATAAGCTGACAAATTAGAATGACAGCCCCACCACCGACAATATTCGCTATCGTAAGATACCTGCCATTAGATAGCATAAGTCTAGCTGGAGAGAAATTGTATAAATAATTAAATGGGAGAAAAACGAAATAATAAATAACTGTTTAACTTAATGCGCTATTTCAACATCCTTATCGCACCAGAAAAAACGAAAATCCACAAAACACAAATCCCTTCCAATAAATAACTCCCAAAGATCTCTTGCAAGCATCGATCTCCAACCTCTTCTTTTTTGTAAAAACCACCAGACATTACAAATTTTGTTGCATGCAAATTAAAAGTCCCGCGCCGCGGAGGTTTTAGGTTTTCGGGATATCTCGCTGCTGGTTATTTTTTCAGGATGACGAAGAAGCATACATCCTCGAATAAAACAAGGAAGAGGAAGGGGAAAGACATGGATCAGATTATTGATGAGATAAGGTCAGAAAAACAACAGTGTCTCACGAGCCGGGAAGCAGATATCGACCTCGATTTGCCAGGCAATTTTTCCGTCCTGATTTGTTGATCATTCTTGGTTGCTCATTTCTTTAGATCTAATTGATACAGAAGTAGAAAGCAAGCTTAAGTTCACTGAAAGAATTATGAATTCCTTCACTTCGCGGTACATGGATTTCTCATTGCATTCTTTTGAGAAAGTTGATAAATTAATCTTTCACTGATTGCAGAGTCTAGCATTCGCATATACTATTTCTTTTCAAAATTTGTTCAGGTGGTGGACAGTTCTATTGTACTGAGTGTGTTCGGTATTTTATCAATGAAAAATCTCTTAGCAATCATAGATCAAGTAAAGGTATTGCTGTTTTCAGTCCACTTAAATTTTTATCGCATATTTTTCAAACAAAAGTAGACTTTGTATAAGTGAAATCGAGGGATTTTTCTCAGACTTTTAGAAATTGCAGCCATGTGAATAATTTTTTTAAGTTCATCGACAACGACTAAAGCGATTACGAGAACCGGCATATACGCAGCGTGAAGCTGAAGAATCTGTTGGATTAAAAACTAGAACCTTTGCTTGATATCTGTTGTTGCATGTTCCTGTATCCTTCCTTTCTTGAGATTCTTGATGCAAATACATGTATTTATACATATATTTTTATCGCACATTTTCCAAATAAAAGTTGGCTTTGTATGAGTGAAATCGAAGGATTTTTCTCAAACTTTTAGAAATTGCAACCATGTGGATGATTTTTTTAAGTTCACTTCAGTTCTATGTATATGTTTGAACCTAATTCGACAAATATTTTTAAATTTCAGTGGACCTACGATCATCATAATTAATAGGATATTTTACATTAGGGATTGCAGTTCTGCAATTTCAGCAGAAACACTTTGTTACCAGAGGACTTCTTTCAAGTTATTTCCGGTACTTAGTAGGTCCTTTGATTTCAATGTATGTGATTTGACCTCTTATAAACTTCTCATTCTTGCTAATCGTGGTTCACACTAACTCACTCACCAGCATATGCGTATAGACCTCCTCAATCTCAACAGTCACCTTGATGACCAGATTTTCTCAGCTCTTGATGATCTTCTCCAAGGAAAACCTCTTTGGCTATCAAATCCAGATCTTGGCCATCTTGTGCAGAATGCTGGATCAGTCGAACTGCAGCATTCAAAAAAGAAAGAAAAAAATGCTTTCACAGCACTCAACAATAAAGACATCGTTTTCCATTACCACTCATTTTCCCGAAATAACCAAATATTCGGACGCGGTGTATCCGCTTCATGTAAAGTAATATCCAGTTTTTGACAAACATTCAAATTTAGACATGCCCTCCAATTAATTTTGTGTTTTTTGGAAATAAACAGAACATATTGTACATAAACCGTTGGCACAGTGCCAGGTGACGTTGCTCGTGTAAAACCACTGCTCGGCAAATTATGGTGTTTATCCAGAAAAGTACATCAATTTTAGTTGATTAAATCAACTTCAGAATAATGTTTGACGAAACTATCAAATATTATCGCCATTTTTAAGCTCTGAAATGTCATCTTTCGTTAACTTTCGCTGTAATTACCGGAAGTGGCAAACGAAGACATAGATTTTGTCTGGAGTGAAATGTGAACGATTCCGAGTAAGATTATTCCGGATGCTTCATGTTTCTATATGGTTACCAGTATCAAAAACGCCAATATTTGTCTACTAATTAACAAAATCAAAAGAAGACACACTGCCAGCATTTCCGAATTCAATTCCTAATACAATCGCCTATTCAAGCTGAAACACGACATCGAAATGGTTCAGTCATTGTATTAATCTTATTTTGCTGTTATTCCAAATCACAAACAAATGTGAGATATGGATTGTGCACATGATCGTTGCCACAAAAACTGCATCTGTTCCTTTAATGTATTAAAGCGCGTAACAAGAAACAATTTTTGCCAGCAAATGCTCTTCTTCAACTTTCAAATTAATCTTCGCTCTCTTTCTAAGTTACATCAATTATCAATTTAGAGACAAACCATTCCTCGATATTTTTCAAAGGAAAGTTATTTTGCCAGTTTCACTAATGATTCTGCTCATCTACTAAATAATTTTAAATGCATTTATTCGCTCAGTTCAGTATTTTTGTGGGTGCGTAAGACGGCTTATTCTGCAATTTTTGTCAAAACAATCTTTTTGGCTCGAAATAAATATCAAACTAGACCTCTTCGACCAATCTTTGTAGAGAATTCAGGAAAAGTCTTTATCATGGAAACCCCCCCGTGTATGGCCTGGACGTTTCTAATGTAAAAAATGCGTCAATGCTTGTTTCTCTTACATTTGTAATAATAAACTTAGTTTTTCGAGACGCTTAAATGCTTTCTTTTTTCCCTCAAAGCTTACAATTTCTTATATTCCTACCCTTACAGTAAAATTGAATTGGACAATTCAATTCATATTCGATTCTGTGTTTCGTACATATTACTATTATTCTTTTCATAACGACTAAATCATCTATCTCGTGGTTGTCCATCCGACTACTTCCGAGCTATAACGATGGCCATAGATTTTTCCAAGAGTCGATCTCTATCTCATACACATGTCACCAGTCCCGGGTCCTATACGTTTGGAAAGTTGAATGGATGAACACATGATTTCAGTTATTCCTTACTACATTACATTTCCACTATAATCTTGCCAAATGACATTTTCAATTATTTACTGCTTAAAAACATTTTTAGAACATTTATCTAAGAGGAATCTTTGTTCCTAGACCAAGCCGAGCTATTAAACGGCAAATAACATAAGCCAAGTTATAAATAGTAACCTACCATAATATATAAATACTATTTATGTTCAAGCAAACACAAATACTTTTCAAGTAGCCCAGTGCTAAATTTAATTTTGTTTTTAAAGTTTAGCAAGCAGCGATCACGAATATCAATTCAAACACATTGTAACAAATATGTCCAAAAAAACCACATGCATTCTTCTGAGAAAGAGGATGTAGCTTTTCGGCAACAATGCAATAACCTTCTTGAAGCTCAAATCCATAAAATTTTATGGATAGAATCATTTCAATAACGTCGCTATAAGATTCGCAAATCAAAAAGTCATAAAGTATTGCATTTATGTTCCTATCGGGTAAACTTTGAAAGGGTCGAAAGTACACAATGCTAACAAAATCACAAAGTGTTAAGACGCATATAACAAATGACAATGTAAATGTCACTGTATTCGAGAAAATACCATCAATATCTCTCACTAGGACTTTTTCGATCCACTTGTATTCTGTCGTTTTTTATTTCCAAGAGATCCCATTCGGTTAAATTTAAGTTGGTAACGACGCTTTATTTTCCCTACTTTATTCGTATATTTCAGTCGCATCTTATATTTCACTTCCTTCGCCGTCATTATACCAAGTCGTCGAAGAATCGGGAAACTAAGCTGTATCAACAATAAAGTAGTAGCATAACGAAAGGGAGTGGCGATCTGAAACAAAATCGAGTTGAACTTTCATTGATAATTTTCAGACTAAATATACGTCGGTATGTAACATGATATAATGAAATGTTGTAGCTAAAATTTTTATTTTAAAAACCTTGTGCTCGCAAGTATGTCCGATAGACAGTACCTCGCCCGGTTGGAATACTATATGCCATACACGGTTGTACATGGATCTTTTGAAAGAAACATGTAAATATAATTCTACCCAGAACTAAGGCTATTCATCCACGATCTAACGCTCTTTTTTTTTGATAGATTTAAAACTTTTTATGGATGTGATTAATTTAATGACAAAAGAGACAATTTTAGAACTCATACCTTATAAAGTAGAAAGGCTACAACAGCAACTCCTGCATTCGGAGGAACTGATTCTACTCTGTCAACAACATAATCAGGTACATGGCATTTCTTTAGCAATGCAACAATATCAAGACCGCTGAAAATGTTTGAAATCGCTAATTTAATTTATTAATAACTGATTTCAATTCCTTAAATCTAGTCCTAAATACTGCCAGAAATAAATAAAAAGTGAAAATTAACCTTTTAACAGTAATATAAAGGATAATAAACCAAACAACACAATTTGCAATGTGTATTGGAATAGCGATATACCAGTAGCGTTTCAAATAATATTTCAGTTTTGCAAATAATCCTGTGGGTTTCGCTTCCTGCAAACATGAAATATTCGGTAAAGTTTTAATAAGAGCTTTCCGTCAACAGTGGAAAACAATGAGAAAATAATCCATACCCTGTGCTCCTTTTGGATTGCTTCCTCCGCTCTCTTCAGTTTTTCATCATTTTCAGAAAATGAAATATCGTGCTTCTAAAAAGTGTTGTTGAATATATATATATATATCTAATACAAAAAAGAGAATAAATTCTACTATCTGAGAAGTTCATGATCAGGATTTTTCGCAAATGCCATGCTAATCACCAATGCATCGTAATCTTAACGATGATAATTCTCAATTTTGGAAATTAAGACTTGTGAGTAAATCATAAATATGCATATTTAGCTTCCATTTTCCTTCCATCTAACAATTAAATTCATTCTATGGAAAAGAAAACACCTTCAAATCCTCCTACGATTCAAGCACATACTATTTTAGTAGTATGAAGAAACCTCCTCGCATCGTGTAGGACATTCACATCAGGAAGAGGATTCGAGATGGATATTTGTGCTGAAGTAGTGAACTGCAGATTGCACGGATTAAGGGCGATCACAGTTTTCCCATACGGACAATTAGATAGCCTATTTGGCCCAGCTGATAATTTTAGAAACCTCAGCAAACACTTGCTCTCTAAACTGACCATACGCGACCGTATCCCTAATGAAGCTAACATCCTGAAAATCGATGAATCTATAGTTATGTTACGCATCAGTGCAACACGACCAATTCCCACAGGTTCAAGATTTATGAACTTTTCACGCTGCAAAATGCGAAAACTTGTATAGAAGAGATAACTTTAACCATACCTTTACTGAATTATAAATAGAACAGTAAGTTTTCCTGACATAAGGATAAATAATGCAAGCCATAACCATTAGTGTAACAGACAAGGAAGAAACGAAATTTTTTACATGTAAGTTAAATCCTATTTCATATAGTTCACAACGATGAAAAGTCATAGAAATTGCTTTGATCAATGTTTAAAACTTTAAATCTCGAAAGTTCTTTGAAGTTGTATAAAATTACGGAAACGCATACAAAAATATCCTTTGATTCTCACAAATAAAAGTGACAAAAAGTCAATGTCAAATAACAGAAACATTTCTTATCCTTATCACGATTATCAACATAAGAGAACATTCAATACTTATACTTTAAGCCATCAATTGACTCTTAAAGCGATAACCAATATATAAAGCAATCAGAGAGAAGGCAGTAACAACGGTCTCTGATGCAATCGGAGATGATTTCGAGACACCCTAAAACAAATAAAGATATTTCCTATTGTATAGAGAATTAACACTGGAAACATTAGTTTGAAACTTCGAATGACTTTCATTGTGGTCCCAGCCAAAAATATTTTCCATGTATCAAAAAAAATTCCCTATGCTTTTTGAGATTTTTGTGATTAAAACATGGCAAAAACCTATTGATAGAAGGCTTTCAAGATATGGAAAAATCTGAAATCAATTTTTAATGGAAAGGCTGAAACATACGGGATGTTTTAACTGAACTGTGAAGAGTGATTTTACTTTAGAGGTATCATCATGGCTCCTTTCCGCCTAGAAAAAAAAAATTAAAATGTATATACTTTCATCGATGGTTTAGGTTTCATAATAAAACCATTTCTTACTTCCTATGAACTAAAATTCATGATTTTCTGAAACTATTATTAAAAACCCATCTCACTAGCTACAGACTCCCTAATTTCTAAAACAACCTTTTTTGAGAAAGTGATCGGAACGACAGAGAACTAATAAAAGTTTTTTATCGTCCAGATTTCAAGTATGTTTAACATCTTTAATTCTCCAGCAGTCGAAATCACTGATGAACTCGAATAATTCAAGATATTACGCAACAAATCTAATTCAAGTAACAAAAAGCCCCGAAATCTATAGATAAGTAATCAACTACCTTGCGATATGCAGTCAAACCATCATCATCGTAAATCACGACATTGAATGTTTGAGCAGCTGACTCATCGTGTTCCAACTGCCAAGATATTTGATGTTTTGATGTTTCTTCAGAAATTGCAGCCTGATATATTCTTCCATTGACGACACCATAAACAGCCATATCCTGCAAAGGGAATCACTAGAAATGAACAATGTTTCTTTTTACAGAACAGTTGTTACTGCAACTTTCTTATGTATTCATATTCAGCAGAAAATAAGAAGAAAAGTAAAGAATAACCTTGACATTATTGGCGCATTGTAGATTAAATTCAATAATATAAGTTGTGCTAAAGTGAAAGAAGGCATCGGTAGTTGAGAATGCTACTGCAGAATGATTAGGTGATTCACATGTGACGGCTGAAATAATTTTATGTGATAATCAAAGTTTAAAATCTGCTGCAAAAAGCAAACATAACAGGCTTTGAAATATTAAGTATATTAAAACAGAAGCTAAGAAATGCACAGTGATTTGTTGCCATATAGCGGTATAAGATTAAAATACCCATTTTACTCATTCGCTTGAACTTCAAAACTTACCCTCAGTTCCGATCACAAAGGATGACAATATAACGAGTCTCCAAATCATCTCGTTCCTGTTTGATTTCTACCCCGTTCCGGCCTCTTTAAATACCTGTTGACAGCGGAATATTTGTAAGTTTGGCATTAAACTTGGAAAATAGCCAAAAGTGGTACAACTCATTGGCATAACATTTTGTTTTCTTGAATCTTAGCAACTACAAAGATTTACAAATAGAGGACACTTCGTATACTATGGAATCTAAAAGATCGGGATTCAGTGAGTCATTCCATTCAACTGACCTTTTGTGACCTTTTCTAAAATGGAACAACTCCAGATGGTTGACATTAGCTTCAAGAAAAATAAAAAAAAAAACGTCCATATCTCCCACTACTTTCCCTACGAATACATTCACGCATTGCATGCAACGGAAACTTGCATTCTGACTGCATTCAACGAATACTGACTTCTACTCTTTCGTGCAACTTGTCAGTTCTCTGCCTCCCTCTTATCAAGCAACACTCTGTCCATTACTCTATATGCCATCGCATTTCCGATATTTCCATATAGCCGTCGTTGAATTAGGCCAGGTGTTGTCACTGTAGGCTAATTAATTACCGTATAACTGGGTTTCTGTGAGGAAGGATTCTGTTTGCACGGATGATAGACTAGATGGAGGTGATAAGGATGACGATGATAAGAGACGGAAAAGTGTGGTGGTGATATACTGGGGATAGGGTCATTGCATATCACTTTCCACTCTGCTAATTTCATCAAACTTCGCAGTTGAGTTCTAAATCCCAAAAATTTAAAATCAAAAGGAAAAGTACGACCTAAATTTTAGGAAATGCATGCTGAATAATTCCTAAATTTGTACGAGATAACTGTTCATCGCAGTTTGTGTAGGTCGAATGCTCGCTCATGTACTACTAAATAGCACGATCCGTCGTCGGTTTTCTTCAGTAATGGACGAAACACGTTCCCTGATCGTTGTTTGTCAGTTAACATCGAAGAATGATTTGGAAGCTAATTTCGAAGTTGCAAAAGGGATGATGAAGCGTGCTAAAGAGCGCAAGGCGAAGGTTCAAGCTTTGACATTGACTTTGACACTTCACAGTAAGTTATTTCCTACTGACATATTTATTGAGCGTTATCCATATTTGAGGTATGATAGCGCCCCAATCCTCTGCAATTTTAAAAGAGAGTTGATATTTGTTTTGACTTGAAAGAGACGTTTTTAAATCTAGATGGTTTTCTTCCCGGAATGTTTCGATTACGTTGGACAAACTCGTGAGGAGAATGAAACGCTGGCTTTGACTGAAAGTGATAATTATATTGATCGATATCGACATTGTGCCAAAGAATATGGACTTTGGCTGAGTTTGGGTGGATTTCACCAAAAGGTTCTAAAGTAGTTTTAGATCTAAATTTGAATGATGTTCAGGTTTATTGATGTTTTCTTTTATCGTAGACCGCAGATTGACTTGCTTTTGTTCATTTTTTAGGATCCTGCTGGATTTCGAAAACCTTTCAATACCCATCTTATTATAGATGAAAAAGGAGAAACTCGTGGTGTTTACAGGAAACTTCATCTATTCGATTTGGATATCCCTGGAAAAGTACGATTAATAGAAAGCGAATTTTCAAGTCATGGGAATGAAGTTGGTTTATTTCCTCGAGTTTCAAGATTTTATATCTCTTTTTTTGTTTCTAGATTTTTCAGATCAATTTTTTTTTTTCAAACCGAAATTCCAGATTCCGAAGCCAGTTTGTACACCTGTAGGAAATGTCGCTATGTCCATTTGTTATGACTTGCGGTTCGCTGAATTGGCATTATGGTATCGCATGAATGGAGCCCATATTTTGACATACCCAGCGGCTTTCACTGTTAACACTGGTCTCGCACATTGGGAAGTATGTTATGTGCTGAT
Organism: Onchocerca lupi; assembly: GCA_028564675.1. Taxonomy (NCBI): domain Eukaryota; kingdom Metazoa; phylum Nematoda; class Chromadorea; order Rhabditida; family Onchocercidae; genus Onchocerca; species Onchocerca lupi. Next base: position 14,711 of record JAOVVO010000538.1, read on the forward strand.
TTTGGAACAAGAAGCTTCTGTTTTTATAGTCTTTAAATTCGAAGAAATGAGAAGCCGGCATTTGCAATTATATTCAAACAAATTTTTTAGGAAATTTTAGAATATATGGTTCTTAAAGTTTGGCTGTTTATTTATTTATTAATTTTTTTTTTTTAGACATTACTAAGGGCGAGAGCAATTGAAACACAATGTTACGTTGTCGCTGCAGCTCAGACTGGCAAACATAACGATAAAAGGTCATCATATGGTCATTCAATGGTTGTTGATCCTTGGGGTGCAGTTATTGCTCAGTGTTCAGAAACTATAGGTATAGCTTGAAATCTGTTATACTTTCTTCTTGTTTGAATGGTGTTGGAAACTCCTAAAAAATCCAAAAAAAATGCGAGATGAGAAAGTAGATCATTATTTTTTACTTTAGAAAGACTCGAATTTTTAAATCCTAATTTTTAGTTAAAGATGTTTTTAAGATATGTGCTTTGCTGAAATATCATTAAGTTATCTCGATGAAGTACGAAAACTGCAACCTGTTTTCGATCATCGGCGTTCTGACTTATATTCGTTGATAGCGGTGCAGAAAAATGAAATCGGTCAGTACCACTTTATTAATTTTTGACGGGAAACTTAGTTTTCTATTTTAATTTCAAACTTTTCAATTCTTACTTTACAATCCAGTTTCAGGAAATGAAGTGTACATGTTCGGTAATCACAACATTCCGGCCGATCACGTTTTTTATTGCAGCACTTATACATTCTGCTTCGTGAATCGAAACCCTGTACTCCCTGGACGTTAGTATTTTTAGTTTATTTGATAAGTTCATTTAAAAATATTTTAAGAATTTTACTCATACATAATATATTTCAACAATTATCAAGTTTAGAATTCCCGAAAGTAATATCGATGACTAGAAAACTAAATTGCGTGATCATGATAAGCTAGAACATTCCATATTGTAAAAAACTTTAATATCTCTTTCATTCATATGAACTTTTTCTTCAACAGTGCTGATGTCTTTTAGATGTGCTAGTCTGTCCGATTAGGAATGTGGAACGGCTCACTAAACTAAGTCATGCCGAAACTTCCGATTTATTCATAACTGCAAAAAGAATACAAACAATGCTGGAAGATTACTATAAAGCAACGTCTTCGACTGTTTGCGTTCAGGATGGCCCTGAAGCAGGACAGACTGTTTCAGTAAGTTGAAAATATGACTTTTGTTTTCGGAAGCCATTCATGAATCTCGTAAGTTGGAAATAAAGTCTTTTGCTTATTGTTGATTCATTTATCCGGTTATAATACTAGTAAAAGCTTTGCATAAATAGTTTTACATTCCACAGACAGAAAATTCATCTCAGGATCATTTATTAATAAAATATAACAAATAAATAAGACCTAAATAACGAATGTCTTTGTAGCACGTACATGTACATATATTTCCACGCAAGAAAGGTGATTTTGGAGGCGATCCAGATAATGTTTATCGTGAGTTAGCTGAGCATGATAAAGCGGGAGAAAAGCGGTTTCGGGAAAAGGAAGAAATGCGGAATGAAGCCAATATATACCGATCTTTGTTAGTTGCTGGAGAAGCTGAGTGATAATATGTATGTCATATGAAGATGCTTGATCGTGTATTTTTATTGCTGTGCATTAAAGAATAATGTCTTCAAAAATAATTAAATGGATTAACAGATGCTATAACAAATCAATCAATTATTGATAAAGCGCATCGATTGAAGAAAATATGAAGGAATATGCAGGTAAGATCAGCATATTTCACAACAACTATTACATATCACTTATTAATTTTTTGCTAGGTACTGTTCACTTCATATTGTAATAAATATAAATGAATAAAACGTTGAAATAACGGTGATTTCTTAATCGGAATATGGATTCCATTTTTACTTCATCTATCAATGCATCCGAAGATTGAAGGTGATAGCGAGTGTTGAGTTCTCTCGTGAAAATAACGTGGATGGAATCTTGGTATGCGTTACACTTGATTCCTACGAAAGTCTAGACCTTTCTCTCAGTGCAGAATAACAGTTTTGGATTTCAATGAAACCGCTAAAGTTGGTGTAGTGTACTTCTCTGAAGATTGAATCAGTGATTCTATTACGAGATGTGGTTTTTTGAATGAATTCCATAACAAAATAGTAATTTGTAAAGTATAACTATGAAATTCCAAGCCTAGAATGCAGTGTTTGAATTTCGAAAGATAGACTCGGGGTTTTTTACGGATTGATTGGGATGCATGGATTGCACCATATTTCACTGTATATTTAGAGTTGCTGCGTTTGGATCAATGTTGAAACACGGCGAAATATACATTCCAAAAGGTTTAAGCAAGCAATAGATGCAATCCTTGCTGATTTAAGTTAGGTAAATCCACACAATTGATAAAATAACACGTGGATCAAACAGAATAGTTCGACGATTGACGTCGTCAACCCCTTCCGAGAAGTAAATGCACGGCGATCTCCAGTTATTCCTCCATCGCATAACGTTTTGCAGAAGTGTCCAGACGGTCCTCGTGATATTGTGTAAGTTTTTTCTTTTCCATACCTGGGAGAAACTACTTAAAGTCAATTTACTTACCAAATTTCTTCAAATTACTTTGCTCATTATCAGTTAGCTAATTTCTTTTCCTTCTTTCAGCAAAAATTTGACTACGTCGAAATGCAGAGAGTACTCACTGTTTATTTGTGTCATTCATTTGTCAAAATTTCGCAACCTAAAGTTTCCTTTTGACTGCAATCGGTTGAGAATGCTTTTCTGATTTTTTTGTTAGCAATTTGCTATATTTTAGTTTAAAAAAGTTTTTAAAACAAAAGCGTTGTTTTTCTTCGACCCGTCCCGCTTTCTGTTATGCCAAAAAAAAATTTCGTTTTGCAAAATACCACTTTTTTTGTGAATGAAAATTTCTTGCTCACAATTCTCTGAAGTTGGAAATTTAATTCAGAAAATTGAAATCTTTTCAAAATCAAAATGATTTTTTAATATATTCTTATTCAAACTGCAGCTTCAGTAAATCAAGAAGTTAGTACTAAAACTTTTTTTTTTTTCAGACAATCGTGAGAAGGATGATGTCATGGCGTTACTTTAGGAGGTACGGTAGACGAACAGTGCAAATAGTTGCTCTGTCCTTTTGTTTTATTGGATTTTATATGATTATCTCTGTACCAAAATCGCCAACGATGCATCAAAAGGGCCACAAAGGCATGATGGCTGGTGGTTTCATTGGAAATGTTGTTCAGCAGATACAGATTTGTTTGTTTTTTTCTTTTTTTTGGAGAATAAGAGCAATATTCTTCGAAAAAATTTGCTCACTGAATGATTGTTTCAATTTCTAGGAAGAAGGCAGAACAGTCCCATGAAATTATATATTAGAAAGGGATTTTATTTTGGTGCTTCAATTGTTTTTTTATTCCTAAATTTAATGCACACTGCAGAGACTTTCTTTTTTTTTTTAATATTTTCCACAATACAACAGAAAAAAAACAGCTTTATATGTTCACGAAATTTTAGTGGATAACGGCACCGATCCATTCGCTTCATATAAAAGTTATAGTAAAAAGGACTGGCATGATTATGAATCGATGAAACGTGATGCAGTAAGACAAGGACTTGGCGAGAATGGCAAACCGGTAGTAGTAACGGATGACAAAATGGAAAAATTACGGGTTAGCTTCCGAAGTTCTTATTCGAAATTCGTAATTATAAGATAGAAATGGAGAGTAGATCAAGTGTGTTTTAGAATTCCAAGGACTTTTATACATTTTTGCAAGAAAGTCCTTGAAAATCATGATATTTTGTAAATCATGTTATTTTTTCTGCTATTTTCGTGATTTATTACATTTTTAGGATAGTCTGTACCGTGCAAACGGTTATGATGCCTATATTAGCGATTTGATTGCTTTGGATCGTTCGGTTAAAGATATACGGCATTCTGAGTGCAAGAACATGGTTTACCATGAGAAATTACCCAGTGTAGGAATAGTATTTCCCTTCCATAATGAGGTTTGTTCGTCATCAAAAACGACAAATTATGTTTAATTTTCAGCCACATACATAGTTCTCAATCAACCTATTATTTTTTTTTATAGCATAATTCCACGCTGCTAAGGAGCGTATATTCTGTTATAAATCGTTCTCCAAAAGATATTATGAAAGAAGTCATTCTTGTTGATGATGGAAGCACAAAACCATTTCTGAAAGAATCGCTTGAAGAGTTTCTGAAAAAAGCTGCTCTTAATAACATTGTGAAAGTTATTCGTACGCAGTAAGTTTCTTAAGTTAATTAAATTCTTTAAATTCCTTTTCAAGTTCTCCTTTATTTTTGCAAGGATTCTTTGGTTAATTTAGAAAAAGAGAAGGATTGATTCGGGCACGTCAAATAGGTGCGCGACATATAACGGCCGATGTGATTGTATTTTTGGATGCACATTCAGAAGCAAACTATAATTGGTTGCCACCACTCGTTGAACCAATTGCACTTAATTATAAGTAAATTTTGTGGTTGTTGATTCGATTGGTATATTTTTAAAATAATATTACAAGTTTCAACAAAGTTTGTTTTTATAAATTCAATAAAATTACTTCATTGAAATTCGTTGTTCCTCACATTCTTAAAAAAATTTTGCCCAACATTCGAAGATATATAATATGTTCCTTTCAGAACAGTAGTTTGTCCTTTTGTTGATGTTATTGACTGCGACACTTTCGAGTATCGTGCACAGGATGAGGGTGGCAGAGGTTTGAGATTTTTTTTTTCTTCATGATTTTTTAAAAAAGATTAGAAAAATGATTGAAACGTCTAAATTTCAGGTTCTTTTGATTGGGAATTCAATTATAAACGCTTGCCTTTAACAGAAGATAATAAGAAAAATCCAACGCGTCCTTTCCGTAATCCAGTTATGGCTGGTGGATACTTTGCAATCAGTAAGAAATGGTTTTGGGAGTTGGGAGGTTATGATGAGGGTCTTGAAATATGGGGTGGTGAGCAGTATGAATTATCTTTCAAGGTAAGTCGCATCTTTTTTTTTTTAACTTTTCAAAAAAATTTCCGTTGTCATGGGTCCATATCGTTCATTTCTGTTCATGTCACATATCGTTTTATTGGATATTACATTAGTTTTAAGAAACATGATATTTTCATCTCTAATGCTCAAGAATCTTTTCTCAAATCTTCTCAATTTTTTCTGCAGATAAAACACTTGCTAAGGATGATAGTACTACCTTTCAAATAGTTCGGAATAAAATGAAATACTGAAAATTTGTTACCTCGTTTCTTCGAAGTTTTTACTTGTTTAGTGGAATGTTATTAGGTATGGCAGTGTCATGGTACATTGGTCGATGCTCCTTGTTCACGAGTTGGACACATTTATCGTTGTAAATATGTTCCTTTTCCAAATCCAGGTATCGGGGATTTCATTTCGAGGAATTATAGAAGGTATATTTCGATTTCTTTATATCAAGAAGATAATGGTAAAACAGTGAAATCTTGAATTTATTGATCAAATAAAAGGAGATTTCAGAGTTGCTGAAGTATGGATGGATGAATATGCAGAGTTTTTATACAAGCGCAGACCACCATTGCTTACAGTTGATTTCGGTATAATTTCTGTAATGAATATATGTTGACCTGAAAATGCCAAGCTTATTTACTAATGGAAATCAATTACTGAAATCAGACTTGAATTTATGGTAGAAAAAAATGTTTTTAGGTGATCTTAGTAAGCAGAAAGCAACTAGAAAAAGGCTTAAATGTAAATCGTTTGATTGGTTCATGAAAGAGATTGCTTTTGATCAGGAAAAGTTTTATCCTGCAGTGGAACCAGAAGATAGTGCTAAAGGTTATTTAATATTTATATTTTTTGCTTGAATTATTATTTAAACATCATCTTAATAGCTAAAATTTCTAAAGCATTTACATAATTAATTGTACAGGTGAGCTGCGCAATACTGCAGCAAATAAATGTGTGGATACACAATTCAACGTTGCCGAAAAAAAGTTTGGTTTGCGTAAATGTATCAGTGATGACCCACTCAATGGTGGGGAACAAGTAATTCATACTTCTTTCGTCGTAGAACTTTTTCCATTTCTACTTCTAATTCCTATGAAAATATTAAAGATTTGTTAAATTTTCAAGAATTTTCGACTCACATTTTGGCACGATGTACGACTTGATACGCGAACAATGTGTTTAGATGTTTCACGGTCTATAAACCAAGCACCTATTGTTTTATTTCCATGGTAATACTTAAAATAAATTTCTTATGACTTTCATCTGCAAGAATACAGCAATCATTTTTTGGTTTTAGCTTCTTTAATGGACTCGAAGTGATAATGAAATTATTCTTTTAACGGTTAGTTCCTTGTTTTTTGGAGATGGATGATGTGGATTGAGGTGAAACAGGATAATAGTAAGAAACATAAAAAGAATTTTTCAAATAAATCTAAATCTTATCTAAAATTTTTTAGTCATGGTATGCAAGGTAATCAACATTTCAAATATTTGCCTGATAAGCAGCAAATGTATCATCCGATTAGTGGTTTGTGCATGGACTGCGATGTGAAGCGAGAAGAAATTTTCATGAATCCTTGTGATTCGAAACAACAGAGTCAAAAATGGACATGGACGAAAATTAATCTGAAACTAATTGAGGAGCGTAATAAAAAGGCTTTAAGATAGGAAATTAATGAAATATTCCAACGAAAAAGTTCTGATTCTGGTTCATTTTATCATTCAGATGTTTGGCTTCTGCTCTTCTTTTATATTTGATGTTGTGGTTTATATAGATATTGATATATTGATGAAAAAAATCTCTTTATATTATTTCATTGAATAACTCTGAATTCGTACAGTGGTTAGAAAATTGATTTGATTAGGTTTATGGATTTTTTATCACCATCGGTTGTTTGTTGGGTTCTCCCTCGTCACTGATATGAAAAAAAGTTTTCAACCTTCGCATATAAAATTATATTTTTCGTCAAACATTTATTGAAACTTTTAATGGAAATGGGAATTCACTTGAAATTTGGAGTTTTGAAGTAACTTGTCTAATTTTATTCAAGTTTTAACTTCTGTGCATTGCTTCTTAGAATTATATACTGCAGTTCTTTCATAACTGCGTTTCGGTGTTGATATTGTTAAACTTGGTTAGTAATTTCCATACCATATAGGTAGTATTTTCGGGATACTTTTTGTTGTGCTATGACATATTTTGCCAACTATTCGGAAGCTTTTTGATCATCATATAATTGGATTGTCGCCTTTCAGATTAACCTATTAAGGCTAGATTAATTTTTATTTCGATGAACTGTAGAGCTGTTACCATTCTTTCAATTTCTTTTTTATATATCTGAAATCTGATTTTCTTCAAAAATTTAAAAGATTTTGGAACTTTGAGATAGTTCTGAATAATTAAAACATATACAAAGAACGTATATCATTGCAACAAATCAAAAAACATCTTCCAGTGTAAATTTTACATGTAAATTGTCTTTGTATTAGTTTTGTTGGTATTCAGCTCGTTCTTTGCCTGTTCAGTCCATTTTTGATATCGTAATTGAACATAGTAAATAGAGGATTAGTTCCACCTCTTGTCACTGATTTTGGAAAAGACAAAGAATAGAAGAGGATGTTCAGAACTAGAGAGAAGTGATTGGCATAGTATCAGGTGACAGTTTATTTGCTGCAATGCTTAAATGCAGTTCCTTCGCTTATTTTAAAATTCTTTGCAAAGAGATGCCATGAACTTGATTGGGCTGTTTTCAATAATCTGGAAATTACAAATGTTTTTGATACTATTTCAGCGAATATCGTAATATAAATATTGGAGCTCGTTCTCGCTGTGATTCGTCTTCGAAATCAAAGAATATCTATTAGCTGGAAATCCTGAAATTATAGCGATGATTAGGAAGGGATTTTTACTAAAACTAAGTTTCAGTTTATTATTCTGTTCGAAACAATGGATTATTTGATATGTAAGAGTATCTGAAATGTAAGACATATTGATTCGCTGATTTGTCAATCACTATGACGTACACTTCAGTACACTACAGTGATCAATTTAGGAAGAAACACTGTTGGAGAATGTCTTTTAATTTCAGTTTACCATTATGGACGAGTGATTGTAATTCGCAGAAAATTTAACAGAGTGGTTATAAACTGAAACAAAAAACATTTCAGGCCAGGAAGGACATTTTAACATTCGAGTTTATTGCTTGAATGTTGAATAAAATGAACGCAACGGGGAGTGTTAGATTAAAATTCGAGTCAATTTGGAAGAATCTTTCTGAAGCTTAGTCTGAGCATGGTGTTGGATGGCATGGACGGCCTGGCTCTGCTAACATTTTAGTAGCAAGCCGTTGGTGCAGTCTGTTCTAAACAGAAAATATGGAAAAAAAAAGACGATCACCATCACTTCACGCATAAATAATGCACATTCTTTAATGCATGCACCACATGTATACATTGTGAAGTGGCATGCATCGTTGAAGGACTGTTATTTGAGATGGGGAAATGACGGTTGATCAACCTCAGGATCGCTTCTCCTTTCATCTTCTTCTTCTGTGCTTGTTTTCCAGGACTTGGTGGCTCGTACACACAAACAGACTACAGTATACAAATACATATCATAGTGATAGTAAATTGATAGAAAAGAGGTGGAGAGATATTACTTTTAGGTGTTACTTTGAATTTAAACCTGTCCAACAAGACTTCAAAATCCTGATCCGGGACATCTGATATGTCATGTAGAAAATGGACAACTGATGAACAAGTAACCTGTGACCTCCTTTTGTCTTCAATCTATTATTCTCTTTTTACCCAGTTGCTACCCTTCGTTGGTGTTAAAAAAAACTAGTTATATAAATGTTAACTACTAGGTTGGCAAGACTCCAGTAGTGAGGTACAAAAAAAAAGTATTGGAAGCATGTGACGGATCATACAAACGATGCACTTATCATGTGTAAATACAAACACAACTACACTCTGAACTTTGAACTGCTAAAAATACGCAAAATGAGATATTTATTTTTCGAAGAAGCAGCAAAGCATTTCAAATAAGAATCTGAAAAAATTGCATTGGAGCAAAAGCTGATTGTCTTCATATTCTGTTCTCAAATTTAAATTTCAATGTTTTTTTGTCTTTTAGAATCATTTTTGCAATATGCGCTCTTCTCGATCGCTGCTTCATTCTTCACTTCCTGACGTCACGTCTCGCCTAGTGTTCGAGATGATCTCACGTCTTTCCGAGTCCTTCTTTGCCTTCCGATTAACCTTTTCTTTTTTCTTGTTATGTTTGGATTGGGAATCAATTGCTATCTGTTTGGCAGCATGGACTTTTCATTTGTATCATCTTAATTTCACTTCTTTAAGAAAATGTTTCTTAAGGTATTACAATTTAAATATTACGCATTATCTGATTAATAACTCAGGCTCTTTATATTCACGATCCAGCAAGAAAATAACACCAAGAAATTATGCATTTCCGGTGAAACTTTCAATTTCTTTTTTCTGAATATTTGCAAATGGAGAGAAATTCTCATTAGCACAATTTTGAAGGCATTTTATTTCTCTTTTCTTTCTCTGCTGAATTCCATAAAAGACAGATTGGGAGAAAATCGATTTCAGAATTTCAAAAAATGAACAAACCAATGCATAAAACTGGCGAGATTTCGAAATGTGAGAAATTATGATTAAAGAAAGTGATAGTAAGGGATTTAGTTCAGTTTCGGTGTGAATTTGTCAAAAAGCTTAGCCAATCAAAAATCTATTTCGACTTTCAAGTTGTGCCTTAGCGCATTAATTTTATATGCTTGATATTCTTGCCAATGTGATAGTTTTTTCCTATTTCATGCTAATAAATATCTTTCGTACAAAATCATGAGCTCGAGTCAAACTATTGTGATGAAATGAGTGAGTTGTTTGGCGTTATGTTGTGACCCGCCTGACCTCCCTGTGGAATCCTTGAGACAAGAGAATTATTTAAATTGTTAAAACGATTTCTTAAATTTTTTTTCTTTAAATTTCTTAAAACTGAATACGACATTTTATGAATAAACAAATAAGGCAAGTTATTCCAGTTCAGAAAATGTGTCAGTTCGGAATATTCTCGACCAGATTGTAATTGCCGAATGTCTGTACCTGTGCTTATATTCGTTTGTATATAGCTAGGTACCCATGTTAGTTACCTGTGTCTATGTCGATGTATATATTGAAATAGCATCGATGGTATTCTGTTTATAGTTATTGCTAAATGGATAACACTGAAGAAATGAATTGAGGTAATTAATTAGTTCCAAGTATGCTGTCAATCATGAATAGTTAATTATCAACAAATCATTTATCAGTGGTAATTATCCTCGCCTACTTTTTCTGGTCCAGCCTGTCCTCGTTGTGTTCACATACTTTTTCTTTTCACAACCGCTCTCTGCCTTATTAAACTGTACTGCAATTTTAAAAATTTTAATTTCCTAAATTTTGCATTTTCCTGCAAGCTTAAAATCGTTGAAGTTATTATTTTTCGCAACAATTTTGCCAAAGTCAACATTTCTTGTCATCCATCAAGGCCAATTTCAATCCTTTTATGACACATAATCTAATTAAAAAAAGCAACTTCGAACTTCCTAGTAAGTTTCTTTTTTGAAAATTTGTTGATTTTTTAGTTTCCAACTTCTTAGATAAATATTTCTTGAAAAATATGCTATATTATTCTGGAGAGTTTCTGTAATGAAATTTTTCCTCATTTCAGATATCATGGCCTCTCTTGTAATCTTCAGATATATGTTTGGTAACACTCTTTGCTTTTGCTAATATTGTCTTATCCGGAATAGCTTGACTAACTCAGATTTTGTCATGTACTGTCCATCTCTCCCCGAACTTTAGGTTTTTCGCATTGATCTAGCAGATTGTGACACACAGATTGATCTGTTGGTAATCTTTTTAACTTTCTATTTACATATCACATACGGCGAAATGAACATTTATAGCATAGTTGTTGAGATGTTTCATTTTTGCATATCAAATAGCAAGTTATATGAAAACGATAATGACATTTCTATCTAAAACTTCAGACAGCTCATTTTCAATCTAACGAAGCAAATCGTATTAAAAATGATGAGAGACTTTGCAGCCCAACAAAGGCTTCGGATGGATGTGTTTGCGTGTTGTGTGTCTCTGTCTAGGCGTATGTGTAAGTTCGATCTCGAACAAATATGTGGAATGATGGAGGAGTGGATTTTCCTGCTCAGGCAGATAACCGGTGAGCTTGCTCGTTGCCGTTTTTCTTGCGGAGGATACTTGAGTAGTTCTTTTCTACATGATTCTATACTTCAACACTTCTTCTATCAAACTCTGCCGCAAGCTAACTTCAAATCTCATCCAATTCTTTTCTCAGCCCTCTTGGAAATATTTGAATATTTCTCCCCAAGTACATGAAGTTCCGTCTAGTCCTCCAGGTTTCAATCTAAAATTTTGATTCCAATTTTTATCTGCAGAAGAGGCAACAAATGCAATTACCGGTAATTACATGCATTTTATGTTAAATGCATGCATGTAAATACGATTTCCAGACCATGCAAAAAAAGATTATTAGCTGATTGAAATATGCATAGAGTGATAACGAATCATGTGAAATTTTTCCGGCTAAACGAGGATGATTGAGAATAAATTATTATAGCAGAATCTGAATCAAAGACTGCTGCTGTTATTGCTTCATAACTGGATCAGAATTAAATTTGAAAGTGGAATTAGAATTTAGGCCCTATGATAGGTTATTTATTCTTAATCAGCGACGACATCAACATCATCAACAACGTCAAGCAGAGTGCCGTTATTATTCGATCACTGGAATAATAGAAATTACTGTCTAAATTAACAGTCTCGATTAAGATTAAATTAAGCACTCACGACATGTCTGTAGATTTGCTTAATATTGGCGAAAAGGTCAAAGAATAGACAGTCAACTTGGTATTGTTTGTTCTTCGCAATCTAGGATTTATTTTTATAATCAAAAACAGAAAGGTTAATTTAATTGAATCAATGCTGCATGACGGTAAAAAATGTTGAAGAATCATGCTGCATTTTAGAAGTTCGAAGATTCATTATATCTAGAAATAGACCATAAATCTATCGCAAACCTTGGCCATTTTCGAAGACAATGAAACAATGATTAAACAACTGGAACCAGTAGTTGTTATCTATGGTATTCAATTATTTGTTTCAAGAGGAAGCAATGCGACTATTCTAAATATTTCAGCAAAGTTCTCAAGGCATCTTAAAACTTTGTTCCCAAGGCATAAGAGGAATAATTTTATTTGGTTACTTTACCCATATATATATTTCAAAAATTTGTCCAAAGTTGTCGTATGAATTTAAAAGTTATAAATATTGCTTCAAAAATTAGACAGATTTTTTGTCACACCATACTTAACTATTACGCTTTCAGTAAACCTTGCTCATCTTGAGTCCAGCAAGTACTTTGTATTGTAAAAAAGAATTTATCATCTTTATATTTTGCTCAAAGAATATGAAAATTTCAAACTTCTTAACTTTTGAAATTGTCGAATTGGAAATCACGATAGTTGATGATGATGCTTCCTGCTAAAAAATCAATCAGTAATTGTTAAATCCTCATCAACATAGTATTATTCGTACTTAATATCTGATTACACAGTGTTAGCTGTAATCGTTGGATTAGATATATCGCATTTTCTGCCACAGGAAATCGTGATATTCCATTAGAAAATTGAAATTGATTATTAGTCATTTTTGCCATGCATTAATAAATTAGATCAATTTCAAAATGAAATTTTAATCATTAAATATTCAAATCTCGAATTATTTGAATCCGGCAATTAATTACTATGTTAATCGATTAATCATGATTAATTATAGATATAATTGACAATGATGGTAATTAATATAAATTCTCTGATCGAAGTAACTGCTCGAGAACACGAGGCGCTTCTACTCATTCTCGTATTTTTCTTGTCACAGTACAAAGTTTATTATTTCAATTATTTTTGAGAAAAGAAATAGACAGAAACAATGAATTAGAAGCCTTTATTTACCTGTTGATTGTTATCACTTCCTTTTAAAATGCATTATCACGATCTGTCAATCTTTAAATATTCCATCACTCAATCTTTATCTTGAGTTTGAGACAATGAGATGTTTTCTCAACATATGTTCCAATCTTTGTTGTGCTTTACTTAGTTTCTTCTCACCTTTTCAGACGTTCTGTCAATACTTTGATTTTCGCGATCATGTGATGTCTAAGCAATCAGCTCAATTTATTTAACTTACATCATCCAGTTTCGAATAATTAACTCTATCAAATTTGAATTGTTTTCCAAGAAAAAGAATTTGAAAGGAAAATTTCTGCATGTTTTTAATAGTCGGTGATAAAATTTCAATCAAAATAAAAAGCAAACACTACCTATTCATGATTGTCCATCCTAAACAGATGCATTTATTAGGTTTTAATCTAAACATTTCACTGAGGAAAGGATACTAAGGATGGACTGAGCCTTGATTTGGTAGAGAAAATCTGAGAATTAGGTGCATGAGAGAATCAAATACCAAAATACTAGTTAGCTTACAAATGAATAAACAAGTGAAAGCGATTCGATTCTTCGTATCAACATAAACTTATAAAAATAATTTCTTACTAGACTAAAATTATAGCTTTTGTTGCGATGATTGTTTAGTTCTGAAAAATGTTTGAATCTCACTTTGCTTTCAGATTATAATAGCAGACAAACTTGATTGTAAAATCGCCGGCAACTGCATACTTGAGCGGGAAATTCCATTGACAAAATATTCAAAGGAAAATTTGTATTCCTTTCGAATATCTTGCATGACACCGCTACAAAAACCGAAAAATAATTCGGCATACATTTGTATATTTATAGGCGCTGTGATTTTTTTTCCTAATGCTAATAAAATAAGCAAAGACGAATCCAACGATATTACTTAAATTTGTCTTTGAATCGTAATACTTCTGGTAAATTTATAAATGTTTAAAAATTAAAGGAGCTATAAATTTATAAATGTTTTAAAATTAAAGGAGCTATCTCCAAAACAAAAATTTTAGAGATCCCTGAGATTTGTTAGTTGCATGATTTTCATTAAGTATATTTCTTAAATTATGAACCTGCTCTGAAAATTTCTGCACAGTGATCATGATTTTTGATTAAAACTGTAAAATTTTATTTGGTGAAGTTTATAAACTTTCGCGATATGCTTTCTGACATATTTTAACTGGATGCAAATGCATTTATAGGGGGGGGGGGGGTGTAAATTTAATGTAAAAAATTATATCAATAGAAAGTATCGTCGCCTGCAAATCCTCAAGTTCAAAATCTCATCAAAATCAAAAATTTCCGTGCAAAATGTACGCGCATCCAAGACGTGGAATTGGAAGTCTAAATCCACAGAAACTTGTGAACATAATTTCAACTTCTTTTCAAACTTTATTCACTATATGCGTGATTTTTTAATGCATTTGTCACATTTTTTGCATTATAAGAAAATTATTTATGCTAATTATGTTTGTATATTTTTTTTTTCAAGCTCATTTCCAGTACTGTTCTGATGATTCATACGCCCAAATATTATAATTTGGCTTGGTTTCAGTGCAGAAGTACGAACTTTTCATTCTTTCAAAAACTCAAGTTTTTGAAGTTCAATTTTTTCACTGAGAAGCACTTTTTGGATTTAAAGAACAACTTATTTGGAAAATATCATTTTTACCAGAGCACTACGAGTTTTCGCAATTTTCACACGAATGTTTAGAATTTTTGAATGCCTGGATTAGACAGTTTCTATAGATTGCTGGGTCTTTTTTTTGACACAATTTTAGGTTTTATTAAATTAATTTGTGAAATTTGGGGCAAATATAATATAATGTTTTAGAAAGTACATAGTTGCAATCAAAGAGAAGCGAATTCGATTAAAATAATTTTTAAAAAAAAGCATCGGTAATTATACACAGAAGAATATCGGCAATTTGCTCAGAAAACTGTTCAGTCTTCCCATAATTGTGATGGAAGTTTGTTATTCAATCATTTATTCACTCGGAATATCTCAAAATAGTATCCTGCATGTATGCGTAGACAAATATAATCTTTTATTACTATAAATTCATTAATAAACATGAAGTTGTTTTAAACTGCAAAGAATTGATTCTGTGATAACATATTGACGAAAAAGGATAAAAATAGAGTAGTTTCCGAAAAAAGTATAGTTTTTGTGTATAAAAACAGGAATCAAACGACAATTCGAGTTATGTATTTTAGCCAGTATCAATAACACTGTCGACAGAGACATGTAAAAGAAGGATGAGACAACTAGCTGATTCAGTAAATGAGAAGTGATTAATCGATTACTGGTTAATCAGTAAGTGATTTCAATCGATTTCATCATATTAATAAAATGTAACCTATATCCTAGATGTAGTTGAGATGTTCTGTTAGAATCAGTGTCAGTAATATATCGGAATTAATAGTCATCATCTTCAATATCCATAACTTTAGGGTAACAATCGCAAAAGGTTAGTATATCTTTATGTTTGTTCTTCAGCCAAATTGTACAGAAATAAAATGTACGCATGTTAGATACTTCTTGTATGTTCAATATGTAAACATTTCAGATCGTGCGATTTCCTGTGACATTTTGATTGCATTTATTGATTCTTTCATTGTTGAAATATGAATTTTGCATGAAGTTTTGACAGGAAATAACCAGCAATCTCTTTCATATTTATGTATAAAAAGTCGGCGAAAGTATGCGAAAGAATTAAGTTCTTTATTAACCTAAATAAATTGTTTTAGTCCTGTAAAGATATAAATTATTGAATGCATTGTCAATAAGTTATTTTCGGTCTTACTTTTTCCCATTTGTTTCTTTCGGTATTCATAGTACTTCAGGAAAGAATACGGATTAGCATTTCTTCGAATGTTTGAATAGCACCCTTTGTTTCTTACTCATCCGATTACCTCAGCTATTGATACCACGTCCTAGACTTGTCGGCAGCGATCCAAGAAATTTATTCGTTTTTTGTCTTATTACTTCATATTATGAACAAATTCCGTGGGATACTATAAGGAGTTAACCGATCTTCCACTCATGAAGATTCTTTGAAATTTGAAGTAATATGTCTTTTATTTCTTGCAAATCCTTAAATCACTTACTTTGTTTCTTATTAATTTATCTGCTAGCAACAAATGATGCAAGAATTCAATGCCGGACCTTCCCTTCCTTCTTTCCTTCCCTAAAAGGTAAGAGGTCAATAAAAAATAAACTTTGTTGCGAGATCTTTCATTCTGGAACAATTTTTTATGGCAAATCCAAATCTTTAATGTACTTTTGATAATTGGCATATGATTGATGTTTGGCAGAAGAAAGATTAATTATTTGTGCGAAGAAGGTACATTAATAATGTTACCTGCTGTGAGTCTATTGCATTGTAAATATTTTCGCGGAAAGAAATCTTTGCATTGAACTGTGAACTGCAATAGTCTTTTGACTATTCCTTCGAAACTGAATACAGTTAACAGTTATGACTCAAGGTGATTAACTTTGCCACATGATAGTATCACTTATTAGAATTCCATTATCTTTCTCTTATTTTCTGCTTCATATAAAGAAAGCTTGAATAGTTTCAAAAGATGTGCAAACGAAACAAGTAGATATTCGAGCAAGCCAATTCTCAATTTCAATTTTATAATTATAATGAACATATTAGAATGATTAATCACCAACTGGGCATCATATCAGTTTTGGATTGATAAGTTCATTTCTCCAAGAGATCCTGCTCAAAATGTTAGAAATCAGTTTTCTTCCGCTGAGTCTTGTGCTTGCTAACTGAAGTTAACCATTGCTTATCTTAATGCAATGCAAAAAACGACAAGTAATGAAGAACCAGAATGATGCGCTGAATTATAGAAAGTTTGGACAACAAAATTAAGCACAATCAAGAATCTCTTCCAAAAACAATGCTCATTTACATGCTACAAGTGACCTGTACCATACAGGAATTTTGTTGATCTATGTCTTTATCTAAAAAAGCGTTCATCTGTTATTCTGAATGAGCGCTTTTGTCGCTGGATTGAAATAGAAAGAATATTTGTTGTATATTTTTGAGAGACTAGAAACATTTTCTCCAAAGATTATTCATTTCAAGTGAAAAAAAAAGAAGAAAAATACATATACAATGCCAGATCACCGAGCTAATATCAAATTAGGATAGAGTGCAGCAAATATCTCCTGCAAAACACCGAATCTGAGCATATTGATGCTTATAGAAGCCGCTCTACCTGACTCGAGGTATGGCTGAACAAATTTCTGGAAACTTCAGACAAACCGAGAAAATACTGTCATGCATCAACTGGTTAAGACCAGCAGCTGGAATCATCAGTAGCTAACCAGCGAGTTCAGAAATGGAGTTGTCTAAGAATTGGTAAATTGAAATTTGTTTCGGAGTATGTACGGTATTTTCCTATGCAGTCATACTACAAAAGACAAACAAGAATGAATGATGAGACATTTTTGATGTTTCTGATCATAGCAAATATTACAGTGACACGATTAACACATATTTTACAAGTTGATCATTTAAGTACACAACACATATTCCAATGTACCAACATAATTCACATTGAAACTTTTGCGTTCCAATTTAAAGTAGAAAGCTAAATTCTCTTTCTTTCACGTAAAATAGGAAGCTCTTATACCGTTATTTTTTTAAGTGCAATTGTACGATTTTAATTGATCTTTTCAATTGATAATTCAGAAAATATAGCGGGAAAGGAAACAAGCACTCAAGCTGACAATAAAAGTCTTACTGCAAAAACAGAAGTCAGTGTTTCGGTAAAATCCTCTGCGACCGCATCTCCTTAGGTAATAAAATGTCAGCGACCAGCGCAGACATCGATGTATTACCAATTGATTGCTTAAAATAAAGTTCAGACAGAATTGTTTCAAATTGAGGCATCGTTTCTAGGAGTACCATGCAGGAAATGTATCGCAGTGGTTGGCATGGATAGGTGATTTGCTGGTGTTGCGCGAAGTTAAATGCCGTCA
Source organism: Onchocerca lupi (assembly GCA_028564675.1). Classification (NCBI taxonomy): domain Eukaryota; kingdom Metazoa; phylum Nematoda; class Chromadorea; order Rhabditida; family Onchocercidae; genus Onchocerca; species Onchocerca lupi. Next base: position 32,804 of record JAOVVO010000538.1, read on the forward strand.
ATTGTTCCATTTGTGGATTGCGTCCTGAAATTTGTGCACATTGTAGATAATGAATGAAAATGCTAATTCCATAACGATAAGCAGATAAATTCGTCAAGTTATGAGATCTCATGAAAATGATACAGCTGAGATGTTGAAAATTTATTTCTTATTCTTCTAAACTGTTCGTGAAATGAATACCTTTGATGAGACTTAGAAGACGTAATTGATTATATTCCGCGGAATCCAGCCTTAACTGCTCAAGTTGACTTACTGCTGACAAAAGTTTCATCCTCATTTGGATATTGATTGCCCGCTCGTTTGCCAGAACACTGCTTTGTAGGAAACGGTTTTCCACAGCAGAAAGTAGAAAGAGTACACCCCAAGAAGATGTGAATGCTGCTACCTAAAATAAATTATACATTCAGTCGTGATGAATAAGTTAGATCGAAATGATATAAATCACTTACAGTCGAATTAGTTACAAGTTAATCTTATGAGAATTACGAGCGGTCACTAAAGCAAAATCGTCGAAATGTTGGCCTAATTTATTTTGGGAATCGTAAAATTTTAGTATTTGTATAAGTGTCAAACAATTTTGAAGCTCGGTATTGATCGAACGGTCTATCGCAGAAGTAATACAGTGGCTTGGATTTCTGGTACCATCAAGGACTGATGCATTCTTACCAAAGATGCTAAGCATTTCATTGCTTTTTATTGCTTTTAAAATGGTTGTAGTGCTATGAAAATCGACGATTGAGCGAATATAAAATTTGAAAAGATAAATGAACTAGAACATTGATCTCTCAGAAAACTTGTGAAAAGCTAGTGCAAGAAAAATTGGTATGAATCACGCACAGTTAATTTTTAAAAAACTTAGCGAAGTTTTAGCAGAAAAAATTTTAAAAATGCGCAGACGAATGAACGGAAAAGAACAAGGCAGTTTTCAGCCATACCGTAATTATCAAATCATAAAAAAGTTAGTACTTGTTCTTGAGGAGATAAGCAAGCGAAAACAATCAACGATTTGGACCAATGTAAAATTTGAAAAAATAAACGAGCTGCAGCATCTTTTGTTGTGGATGATATTTCATTAATTGCATATGATACAGAAGAATCTGATTCGGATCCAAATTCGGGCTGCAGAAAAAGCTGTCAAATTTTCCGATAGTTTCCCTTCATCTTAACCTTATTTTGGTCGAAGTTTCAGTGTACTTCATTCAAACATATTTAATCAAAAAAGGTGAGCCAAACAAATATTTAGGAGAATATGTAAGCAAACAGTGAATTAGATGAGCGAAAAATTGAAAAAATAACTAAACTTACGGATCGATCGCCAGGAGAAGATGGCGATGGAAATAAAGCAATATGCCTTCGCATCGTTGAATTTCTTGGTCCTCTTTCATGTTGTACTGCTTCCTTGTTCATGCCTATTTCCAAACATTTCGTCAGGCGACAAGCTCGACATTGGTTACGATGTGTTTTATCAACCAAACATTTGCCTTCTTCGCCACCACCTCGATTTTTGCATACATATTGACGATGTCGTCGGATGGAACGCTGTAGTTCACTGATTTGAACTTCTTCGATAACTATTGAAATACTTATAGAATTAATTAAAAGACCACGAAGGGATCCTGATGCATCAGAAAATGAATAACAAAATGTGCAAAGAAGTCTAAAAACCTTGAAAAATCCAGCACAACCATCACAACTAAATATTCCATAATGCTTTCCTGATGAATGATCTTGACATACTCGGCAAGGCACATCCAGTAGTATACGACCTGGAAGAGTGTATCAATTGAAATATTAATCTAGATGCTGTTCTAAAATCTTTAACCAATTCCTAAATCAATCTTAAAATAACTCCATTTATAGTTGAATAAAGACAGACATATGAAGAGTAACATATTTATACCGCTCTTTTATTTTACTTATTATGATCAGAATAGAAACTTTGCAGCAAAATTTGCTTTATAAAAATAGTTTAGCGGAACTGAATTGAAAAATTCGCTTCGAATTACATCTGGGAAAACCACTCGTTTGATAATAATAATAAGCAAAAATATTATTTTTAAAATTTCTTAATTATAAGTGTATTTGTGCTTAGCGTAAATTGCAAAAGTTTCTAACAGATTCCTAAAAGGCTCATGCATTTGTGTGTTCCATATATGTGTATATACAGATATATATATATATATATATATATATATATATATATATATATATGATACGGTAGATATAAAGAGTGGAGAATCATTTTCTGGATAAAACGTTGAAGGGCGATAAGTAATAATGTGAAAAATCACCCGAGGCAATGCTCCATCTTCTGCTGAGATAGAATATGTATCTCGCTCAGTGCCAGTCAAAAGATATGTCCAAACAAAATATTCACTTCACCGATCATTTCATAATAATTATTTATTCAACAACTTTCACCATGCTCTGCTCGTATTTCAAAGCTTTTCTTTCCCCTTTTTCAAAGTTGTATTAACATGGTTGGCTCTTGAGCCATTAAGAATTTTAGTAAAATAATGAATGTAGAAGATGAGTTTTTCACATATTTTTTTTTAGAAAATCAATGATGCGGTCCAGAAAAATCAAAAAGAATCAGTATATGATAAGAACATTAATCATTTTAAAATAATATCGAATTTTGATATTTTAAAAAGTGCACAAAAATCTATCTTTCTAAAAAATATAGGAACTTCCTAAGTTTTCAAAAACTTTTGTATGAACTGGTTTCGAAATATTATTAATACAATTTAAATTTTATAACTTTCATCATCTTTGAGTGATACTTTCTGACTCAAAACTTGCAAAATATTAGATCTTGTGGACACCAAGTTTTTTCCCTAACTTTTGTCGGAAAATGCTTGTTATGTTTACCCGTTCATTAGTCAATCTTTTCATTCGTATTCGCTTTAACATTGAATAATTATTCTTCTCTCCTTCTTTCTCACTTCACAACCCTTTTTGAGCAGCCATATTTCTTATCACTCTAAATTTAATATCACAAATTATATCTTCAATAAATTAATTCTTGCTCATTTCTGAACAAAATTTTTTTTTAAACTTTTCTTCCGGATTCTTTAAATCTCATCGGAGTTGTTTTGTTTACTTTATAAATAATCGGTAAATAAATGAATAAATTCTTGTCAGCGTGATCTACAAGCAATGAAGTAACAGAAAAAGAAATGAGAAACGGAAGAAAAAAAAGATGGCCTGGGACCGATGAAAACTCCATTAAAAATAGGAGCCCAGAAAAAAGATACTAGTTCTTTCTCCGAGGTTCTGGAAAAAATTGTTTTTTTAAATCGTCGCTATAACTGGATTTCTTGTATTAATTAATCCAAAAGTTTTGGTGTACTTTCTTGATTTTTCAATTTGCGATTTGCATTTTGCTCATATTATATGCCATCTTACTTCTTCGGTTCTAACCCATTCAAGGTTATAAAACAAAACATTTTTCACGAAATACTGTATAATGATCACGAAAAACGAATGTGATTATTTAAATTAGTAGCTTATTAGTCAAAAACTTACAAGTTTCTATTATTTGGTAACTTTATCATTTGCCTTTATTAAATAAAGTTATATAACTGAACTATTATCTCATATCTATACATCCATTTATTATACGTTGTCTTACCTGTTGTGTTCATCCATTTCTAATAGCAGTGCTTGGAAGTTTAATTTTAGGAATAATTAAATAATTGTATTAGATTTAATTACTATAATATTATACTCTAAAAGTCACTAATATCGACCAAGAAGCAATTCAAAAACAATTAGGAAAGCAAGGCTAATAAACATTTTGAAAGTAAAGGCATCATGCCGAAAATAATCGATTCCAAACTATGCTACGATTATATAAGCATCGCAAATTTTGCACCAATAAAAATTGTTCCATCGGTAAAAGGTTCTACTGTTAAGACTTTGAACGATCATATTCAGTCTGCACATATGTAATATATTTTTTTCGAATCGCTATCAGCAATTATTTCAATTAATTGCATTGTAACATCCATTGAATCATATAAGAAGTAAATCCCGTCAGTTCACTTTGTCCGATTATCGCATATTCAGATGAACTTTTTTACTTTTTTAAGGCTTTTGCTGGAATTCCCACCCTGTACGTGCTTTTTCTAAATTCGAAAGGTAAACACTTCTTAATAGTGCAGGCATAAACACAAAAAATGCATAAGTTTAACAAAAACCGTACTTAAATACTAATTCAATATATATTGACTTGAAAACAATCATCTTTCATTTAAAGCTCTTCTACTGAATTTGTCTCATAGTTTAAGCAAACGTGTAATGACGTGAGTGTTACGTGCTGAAACCACAATACCACTTATCTTTTAACACCTTAACATCAGAGGCATACGCTACAGTAGACATTTGTATATATTAAAACAGTTACAAAAATCCTGAACTTTCTAAAATAAACTTTTTTTGCATTTAAATATATTTTTTCGAGAGTAATTCGAAAAAAGGTAAATAAATGATTTATTCTTTTAAAATACTTTTTCATCCACTCTAAATGATATCTCCATGTATTAATAAATACAATGCGGTATTTCTTTCGGAGTACCATACTGCATTTATTAATCCATGCAGATTTAATTCGAAATCACTGTAATAGAAATGTTCAAAAAGTTGTTGAGACAGAGATACCTAAATTACAACAACGATATGTCGAAATGGCATCGCAATTAACATCATTCGTGAACTATTCATCAAGCAAGAGAACTCAATTCGCCATACTGGTATTAAATATAAAGTGTCAAAAAATGGCCTCCATCATCAAGGCAAATAATCTGTGCCATATATTTTTAATATGATTTTTAGAAATTCAAAAAATACTTTTAAACTTGAAGTTTCACAATTCGATGAAAAACAATATTTTTATTCAGAATCAAAAAGCTGCTAAATTATAAGGAAAAAGCAAAAATGTACAGTAGACGAAATTTGATTCATGTATCGGTTTTGGCAATGTAAGTTGTAATGCTGAACAATCTTCTGAATTATTTGCATTTATTTTGAAAAAATATGAATTTATAAAAATATCAACCATACAGAAAATGATGGGAAGAAATCTGTGGATAAAATTATGTTTTTGCAAAATACACTATTGGAAAAATTGAACAAATTTATAAATTTAAAATGCTTTCTAAAGTCCAAAAAGCTAATGGCATAGTTCAAAATTTGCGAAAAATCAAATCTTGCAGGAAACTGGAGATCAAAAAATTCATGAAACTCAGTTAAAACTAATTCATGAAACTAACTAATACCTAATATTTCGTTTGCAAAGATTATAATAGCGCTTAAATAAAAACTTTTATCAAATCTCCCGAGAAAAATTATTTAATCTGAGATAGTTTCTATTCGAGAAAATCTGAAGCATTTAAGAGGTATACCGAAAGGCCTTGCTTAATTTAGTCTGAACTAAAAAGCAGTTAGAGGTAAAATTGAAATTCTAAAATCAAAAGGTGATGATTCGATTTGAGTGTTCAATATCAAATTATTAAAAAACCAATTTCTTAAACTTCATCCTTTAGTTTTTAACAAATATTGATTTTCGTCAAATCATTATTACTTGCTGTCTAAATAGAAATAGCAAGTATTTGTATATAGTTGAAATTGTTATGATTTATTTCTAGTAAGTAAAACAAAAACAGATGTAAAAAGAATTTTAATAGACAGTTCGATGTTTGTTTACATTATTTGCTTCGGCGCTTACTTCCAGAATAATTCAATGAGAAAATTAAAAATTGAATGAAATGAAGAGTTTTTAAAAGAGTGCCAAGTTATTCCAGAACTACTGAATTACTACTAGCCAGAAACATACTTGATGGATTTGTGGATGGCCCGGAAGGTTGCATGTATGAAACTGGCATACAATATCGCTTGCAGATACCGGACAAGGATCGGATCGTCAACGGACTGACTTGATGCCGAAAAGCAAAAAGTAAATGGGTGCGATTAATGTTCGGAGGAAAGTTAACAAACAATTGCTGCCATGATCAGTATGGGTGTGTCTCTCTTCCGGGAACACTCCCTTTACCCTTTTTCCTTCTCTCTCTCTTTCCCTCCCTCTCTTTCTTCCTCCTTTTCTATCTCCTTTGAATGATTGGTGCGGTGGCAGTTCTCCAGGATACGGTGGGTGTATATTCACCCTTTTCAACCATTTAGATCCAATTTCTACTTGGGTCGCTATTGGATGACCAGTCTTGCAGAAGTGGTTTGTCGCTTTATCAAAAGCCGACAATTCAGAAAGAAAGTACTAAAGTTGAAAATAAAATTTTGGAAGGTACGTAGAAATAGTACTATCCTAGATATTTCACTCAAATTCAAGCTGTCTGATAATTGGTGATAAACGCTATCCACAGAAAGCCATTTGGATGGATATTCCGCGAGAACGCAATCACATTTAGATATTCTCTTCATTGTCGCATACTTCGATGTTCTTCCTTCTCACTTCACTTGATAGCCATCCTTCTATTAACACCATCTATCTTCTTGCTAGTCCTTAACTTCAATTTCAGGCGTGATATCTGATATTTTGTAAAATCATCTCTTTCATAAATAAGAACTCGAAGTATTTCTAAATATGTAAGAAGTATTGAGGTTTTGAAACACAGCACTATTAAAATGGATTTTTGAATAGACTGCATTTCAACAAACAAGAAATTGTGAACAATGATTATTGACATTGATTCTCTGCTGAAAATTTGAAAATTTTCGAAACCTGAATCATTTGGTGTGATAACGATCTATTTACAGATAGGATTGAAGAAGAGGAGAGGAAGAGAAAAGGTTAGGAAAGGAATTGATGGAAAGGTAATCGGATGCCTGATATATCCCTCACCTCACCATCATATAATAACGGGAAACAGTGTGGCGGAGGTGATTAGCGATTTGCCGCATTTTATTGTTCAAAATCGCTTTCATGCCCAATTGAACAGCTCAGAATTGATAGATCTATTGAAGCAGTATTATATGCACTACTTTCACGCTACTGTCATGTCAATCAGCCAAATTGCCAGTTTAATTTCTAGATTTTTAAATTTCGGAAATAGCAAATGTTTTGTTTTCCTTGATTTGCATATTGGTTGAAGGCTAACTACCTCTGAATTAGTTTATATATTTTCGAATTTGCAAAGTTCTCTGTACATATGTCGATTTTAAAGAAATAATTTTTGCACTATATACTTCCGCTGAGTTCTACAGACAAAATTTCATGCCGAAAAGTTTTTTAGAATTTTTTATTGAAATTTGATCTGCTGCTTTATCTCTACTATATCCTTTATAAACATTCGGAAACAAGTAAGGTCACAGATTAAAACTTTTGAGAATGGCACGACACTTAATACTGCCTGAAATCTTTTCAAGCAATATTAAGTGAAAAGATTTCAAAATCTTTTTATATGAAAAAGATTTTGAAAAATCTGGCTTCAGCTTCCAGAATTGGCTTACAAACTAGAGGCATATGGCATCCTGTGCCAAGTGCTACTAAAAAGCGCAATACAATAATAGAGCAGCAAAGAGGCAATCCAAGTAGGCACTTCAGAAGGTTCTCAAACATTCAGGCCAAATGCTTCTCCTCTTTTGGCTATTGGCCTTAGACTACTTACTATTACTGGAGAGTCCATTTTATGCCATCATTGCAAATGTTAAAAATGCTTTTCACTTCCAACTGCATTCAATCAAATCATTCAAATTTTTCCATTTTAAATCACTGTACTAAGATTTTTTTGGAAAATCAACAAATCATAAAAATTTTGTGTAAATTTTATTGGGAACTGATATTGCAGAAGAAATTTGTATGTCTCCAAAGATAATCCACAAATATCGTTGGATTAAGCAAAATTCTATTAATCCAGAAGTCAAAGCCAGAGGAGGATTCTAATGAAGCATCGCAAGAAATTCAATAACGTGAACATGCAAATGTGCGACAAGTGTTCGAAAATGCCGGCAAACAACAGAAGCAGCAGGTGCTTTTCTGTGTGATCATCGAAAAAAATGGTCTACAGCTAATCTGCTCTGCGATATCCAAATAATACCTGAACAATGACATTCACTTTACCGCTGTTTTAGGACAAATTGAATTCGAATTGGTAAGACAGGCGAACAGGTGTAATGAAATCTATTCATTATTCTTTAATTTACTTGACTTCTGTGAGTTCTATATATTTTCAGTGAAAATTTTCGCTTTTCTGCTGAATACTCTACTCATTTACAAATGGAAAACGAATCTGTTCCTTGACATAAAACTTTAACCACTGAAATATGAAATGAAGTTTAATCTCAAAATATGCCATTCTTCACTGGATGGTAATGAAGATATGCAATGAGAAGCTTTACAGTTTTTCCAAGAAAAAAAAATCCAATTTGCTTGCGAAAATTTGATTTCAATAAAAAAATATTTCGCATCCTTAGTATGAAATACTTTTTCGCGTCTAATCTGACAAAATTAACTGTTTTGCGAAAAACTACAATTAGAGTCTCTGATATGTGGACATATCTCTGGCTAAATGAAATTATGCTGAATTGATCCAACGATCCGCAGATGGATTATTTTGTTTGTGGATTTTAAACAACTTTAAACTTTAGACCACGGAGATTTCTTTAACAATGCACAACATTATAGCACCATTAAATCGATAAATTGTTCATAATTTCCTGAACCACAATAATGCATTTCATCTGATGTGTTGACATGTCACCTTAATTCCAAAACTTCTGGAAGTAATTTTTAGGAAGTAATAAAGTAATTCCAATTTATAAAAAATTTAGGACGAAGTTCAGGATTTAAATGACTTGAAATTTCAATTTTCATGAACTTGAGTGTTGCCTATAATGAAACAGTAATTTATTGATGAATACGGCTCTGCTGTTTGGAGAGGGAAAGTCCGATGATATATAATGCTAGGATTATCTCATTACGTAATCCACGGTAGCATCTCATGTTGAAACATATGTTCATCATCACTCAAGCCGATTCCCTTTGGCTCTTTCTATTCTTTAACGACTCCATTTGATATATCTATCTGATTCATTAAAATCCTTCAAAAACTTCCTTGCTATTTTCCTAAATTCTGAATGGATACTCCGAAAATTACGTACTGCATTATTTCTAACTTTCTAGAATGTATAATTTTAATCTAAAATAGAGGTGATAGGATCCTTTTCGTCTCTAATTTTGTAAGGGATAAAAACAGCCCGAAAATCTGAACTGTAAACAACGATAGGAAAATACATACGAAGGATATGATCATGAAATTATTCATGTTTGACCAATAATCTGGCGTGCTCCCTTGTTCATATACTTCTGCTAAAGTTTGGAGTAGTTCTAGTATAGTGATCTCGGAACTTTCCAGTTGATATTGTTGAAGGCTATTTTCAGGTGTTTTTGGTATCATTTTTGATTTCAGGAAAAGCGGAAAAGAAAAGGAAGAAGATTAAACTCATACGAAGAGTAACAGCGCCAATCATTTGCATGATGGTGGTATTGTTTGTGCAATCAACTGTTTGCACATTTGGTTAGTGCGAGAAAATGGAATATTTGTGGAGATGATGTTTTCGATACGGTATTAAGTGACTATTTCCACTCAGTCATACCGAAGCTGTAACCTCTCGACCTTCAGCTTCAATTCCCCAGATATTTCTATAAAAGGACTCTGTACACACCGGATATCAAAACCACTTCAACCAATACATCAAATAATCTGACATTTTTGCATTTGTCAACAAACTGACATTCATTGTTCGTCACATCAAACCAGTGACTGTTCCCTTCCATAACGTCACTATTTCAATTCAAAACTCTTTATATTTTGCTTTTTCAGCGAAAAGAAAAAAAAAAGACTTGTTACTAATAAACAGCAAATCGCTCGTTCGCTTACAAAAATCGGCTTCACCAATGTTGATTTATATGGATGAGATATTTGTTACGGTGCTTTACAGATATTTTCATTTCTGTTAACTGTGTTATTTCTCATAAAAGTTGCAAAAGCTATATTCATGGAAAGTTTAGGAAATAATGTTTTACCTCACTTGCGTACTCTTCTCTCGATGTATTCTCTTACTCGAAGTACCTATAAGCCTACCTTTCACCTGAAAACTGAAGTTCAAACAGTACGTATGGTAAGATTCATGTACAGCAATGGAAAGACCAATTAGCAGCATAGAAAGACCATTCAATGATTCCTACTGTTCAATATTGTCCACTCGACTAACCCACTGTTCATATTAATTTGCATATGAACACTTGAACCTACTACACTGCCTGCCCAACTTTTCATTAACATTCATAATCCGTGTAAATCAGTTGTCCCATATTTCAACTATATTACTTATAATACCATACTTTCTTCATTTAAAAACAGAAAAGAAAAGACTTGAAATTTTCCAAAAACTTGACAAATTAATCCTAATAATATTGCCTTTCTGTATCACATCAGCAGAAAGACAATACTTTTATGCTCATGGCATCAAAGAAAGCAACGTTTTGAATAAAGAATCTTCCAGTTTAAATAATTTCTGAAGAAAAAATCCCAACTTTTCATACCCGACTATACTATACCCGAAAAACTTCAGTTTCCTCTCCAATAAGCTTTAAGTTTTAAATTTTCTGTTATCTTTTTCAATTGGAAGATAGACATAAGTAGACTCAACATTTAAATTTTTTGTTTTTTAATGTTCAAAACTTTCTGGGAAAAAATTGAGCAAAACACACGCAATGAACTAGGGAAATTTCATCAACCAAATTAGGTCTTCAAAAGATCTATGCAAGAAAAAAGCTGGGGAAAAATTCCAAATATTAATATTTAAACATGAATTATTGGGATCTCATATTACATACTGGCAATAATTTAACAGATATATGCAGTCACTTTCAATTTTAAATCATGGTGCTTTGGCTGTCATTAACACAAATTTTTTCCTGATTTAAAATTTGTTATGTAAAAAAATTGTAACTTAACAAAAAAGTTTCGATGCGGCCTAAAATGTGCGTAATTTGTCAGACCGATAATCTTTGAAACGATTTTTATGGTATAACTGAACCATTTGAAAAGCACTGTGTGCATATACTTACATAGAAAATACAGCCATATATGACTTAATAAAGTAAAAACTTATCTTTTATGAACGAGAAGAATTATCCTCTAGAATAAATGGCACATTTTTCACGATTCAAGCCAGGAAAAAGTGGACAAAAAAAGAAAGAAATAAGATAATTTGAAGTCAAAGTCTAGGCGATCAGAAATTGCATGGAAGATGGACTATTCCATGAAGAAAACCTAAAAACATGACAGCTATTTTAAAATTCAAGATAAAAAGTGTAAAAACAAATTAATTTGAAAAAAGAAAAAAACAACAATAAAGTAAATGAAAGCTAAACAGAAACCAAAACGTACATCATCGGAAAAGAAAAAATGAAGTGAAGCTGTTCGCCGATGAGATCGGACAATATGTAGCCAAAACATTGCCTATGGAAGCAAATCATTAGTTATACCTTTTTCACGATATTCTTCTAATCCCTGAAAAAAAAAAAAAGATTAACTGAACAATAAAGATTATTTAATAATCTTGCAAAAAAGAAAACTGTCACCATATTCCATTAAATACCAAATAAAGTAGTAAAGGAATTGCACAAAGGAACAAACGATCTAAAACCCAATTCATAAAAAAAAAAGAAAAAAAGAAACGAACAAACAAATACCAAGGATTGGCGCAATAAGATCGAAAAACTAAAACTTCTACCACCTCAGTTGCGTTTCAGTCAATACAGTGTCTATTAATTAAGGCACTACTGCAAGACCAATATGATTTAACTACAACCCTAAAGAAAGATATCCAAATTAGGTACAAGTGACCAATCCACTGCCATAATAGTTTAACCACATGAAATCGCCCGAGTAAATCAAATGAAAACAACTTTTTAAATATTCCAAAAATATAAACTATTGGTTCACATGCATAGTTGCAACAGATTACCTCTCCAGAATAAGAATAGAGTGGATGAATGAAAATGGGACGATCAATACAATTCGGCATATTAGCTGCTACAAGCCAACGTTTGCATTCAGCGTAATAATCACGGCGGCATGTGCTCATACAGTCCTTTCCTACACTTTCTGCATTTTTCAGAGGACTGAATTCTTCTGATCGTCTAACTTCCCAAACGTGGAAATTCCTGAAATCAGTGAAAACATGGTAATAAGCAGCGAAAGGAAAAATTAGAATAGCAGAAGCGCTTAGCATGAATTACAAAAGGAAATCAGAAGACCTATGACAGATGACTATATGTAGCGCGACAAAACATACATTCCAAAAGGTTCAAGTAAATGAAAGAGATGGTGTCTTATTTAGGGATCCGAAGAGATGCATTTAGGTCATAGCAACAGTGACTAGGAGATTAATGAATGGAACGAATCGACGACGAACATAAACTACATACGAATGTTAAGGTATTGCTCCCTCCAGGTTGCAATCGCATTAAAAAAAAAAAAAAAAAAAGAAAAGAAATTTAAGAGATACATTGAACTGAATAATCGAATGATCCTCATAATCCTTATATATATAAAGCAAACTTACTTAGCATATTTGAAAGCATCGAAAATGAAATGCTCCAGTTTATAACCATTTTCTGTTTCTGGTTTTACTGAGATTCCAGTCATCCGATCAATAAATGGAATTTTTTTGAAAGCACGATGAAGAGGTAATTTAAAATTAGCTGCTGGAAAACAAAACTCACATGTTGGCCAGACTTTGTTAATGAAACAATTAAGCAATTTCCAGTCTTCTTCGTAATATGAGAAACGGAGAACAAAAACTATTCGGATTATTTAGGGATTTCAAGCCAAAACTGGTCAAAAAAACAAAACTTGAACCAGCAGTCAAATAAGAAAGTAAACAAATCTAGTTTCCATTGTATTACCATCATATCGTTCGAACATCCGCTACGACGTTCGTTATGTTTTTGAGATACCGGAGTATATCGAGTACAATAACCTCTAATCCACACTTTTTGCACTACCTCTCTTCAAAACGATCTGCTTTTTCAGTCGTACGGTAAACTTTTTCTACAAACCTCTGTGAACGAAATCGCAAGTGAAGAAATGACTTGCAATATTTCCTGAATGAAATTTGAGGCGTCCAGAGTCATCCCGAAGCGAAGCTAGTTCTGGCGGTAAATCCGAGTACTCAACAACTTGAACACCATCTGGTGTTTGACATATCACACCAACACGTTCAAATGGATCGATTTTTTCTACAACCTAGAATGCTTTCCGGAACAATGTCGTACGGATTTTAATTTTCAAAGCCTTAATTATTGGAAATTTCCGAATAAATAATAGAAAAATGATAAGTAGGCCTATCTTTATGCAGTATTTTAAATTAAACGCACCAAATTTCTAACTATATCAACTATGATCAGCAAGACTTGCTAATCATTGGGAATGCAGCATCATTATCATACACTAAAAACAAGCTGTCCATTCAATTCACTTGCTGAATAAATTATCGACAGTAAGAGTAGTCAAAAGCATCGACCAGAGGTATATTAATATAATATTCCTACTTTTGCGGCACAATCTACATTCTTCTTGATACAATATCCGATAAAATGGGGATCTGCCACACGACACAACACATTGTCAACACCATAAACATAAAAGTATTTGATATCATTATTCATAGAAGAAATACGATGAGCTTCTAAACATTCATACAGGCCACCATTTCCATCTGAAACAAATTTCAGTAAGATTCATTAAATTATAGCGAAGATGATGTATTGATTGGTGTAATAAACAGAATGAATGCTCACTTGGAGAAACTTTGAAACTGCTCTTCGATGACAGAAATAAACCACCATTTATGTCGTAGCATGGAAGTGACCGTTGTAAAAGCACTATAAGTTGTTCTGCATCAAGACCAGCTGCTGGAAGCACATCACGAAGATGTTTCAGTGTTCCATCTGCGGTGGTCGAACTCGTCATCACAATCCTAATTTATTTGTTTTTTAGTAATAATTTTCTTACATAATCTAGAACAAGCAACTCATAAAAGGATAGCTGTGATCTGAATATATGATCTGGATTAGATGCGCTTGATAAACAGCTACATTTTCACAGTGGAGAAATTATTGACAGAGCAATTTTAAACACAATTTGAGTTGGAATGATCAGAACTGAAGAATAACTTTATTTTTGGAAAAACTTTACCACCAGATCCTCGGGTTTGAATTGGGAAATGCCGCTCGAGCGAGGTCTTGCAGACGTGAAATACGAGCCGCTTGAAGAGCAAATAATGAATCAGTTACGTCATAATCGGTGAATCCCAAAGAAAGAGTACCCTTCGGCTCCGTTGAACCGAGTCTTGTTGCTTGACCGCCTGCTAAAACTACAGCAGCAACTTGTCCCTTTGCTATTGCTTCCAGACCTACGAATTACTGAACAACTACGCATTCAACATTTAACGAAAGCTTGATCAACGTTAAAAGCCTAAATCAACCTCAAATTAAGCAATTAAAAAGGTCGCAGCACAAAACATCAAAATTATCCAGAACAGACCGGCTGTCTCAACTACCAATAGCGATTGATAGCATGAATGGCAAAAAAAAGTTATGGGTAGTATATTAATACCTGTATTCCAGTATTCATTCATAATATTTTCATCAATATCACTTGCAACAGAATAGTGATCCTTATCGATTGGCTCCAAGCTTTCCATCTTCTGCAAAGAATTAGAAGCTCCAAAATGCAAGAAACCGTCTTTGGGAAACCATCTATACTGCAACGCCAGAAAAACCGATAATCAAAATTTATCATAACAGACTACAAAAAGAGGATTTACAACACGAAGAATCGAAGACATACTATTGGACGACCAGATTCCTTGAATGCTTTGTCTAATTCGGGCATATTATATGAAGTGAACTGATCCACTAATTGCTCTCTTTCCTCCGGAGTAAGCTCATTCCAGAAGTGCAACAAATAGTCATGGTTGCCAAACAAGGCCATTGCCTTTGATCGATCTTCACGCATAGCCCTGCGTGCTGTTAGTACCGTATTCAGATAAAGCAAAAAACTTGGTCCGAATCTGAAATGTGAAAAAACGGTCATTTAAAACACAGATATTCAAAAAGGTGCAAGTTCGAGTAAGTAGACTTAACAAGACAGAAAATATCAAACTAGAATTTTGATAGTAATTTAAACATCTCATTTTTCTCACTGGAATATTCTGAACTTATAAAATCACAAACCATCAAAACAAATTATAGCTAAATTGTATTCAAAGATTCAGAACCGCGAAAATATCATAGTTCACATAATATTAGATGTTGAACAAAACTGGTAAAGTGATATGCACAGATGAACGCAGTTCCGAACGACATCTCACCGAACCTTCCGCACAAAAAGAGGATTCCGCGAGAAGCAGAAAGTGTGCGAATTCACTTGACAATATTTGATTTTTGGTACACTAATTTCTAACATTTATTGATTTGAGAATACTCATATCATAAGGATAGTGCAACTGAGCAAAAAATAATAAATCTACCAAAAAACCGTCATTTTTTTGGTCGTACTGTTCCAAATCGAATTCATTTGAATTGACTTTGAAATAAGAACTGTTGAGGTCCTGCAAATTTTCACAACTTTTTTTTCCAATGGAGAGAGATAGAAACAAAGCGAAGTGGGAGAGTGGGAGATAAGAAGAGGAGAAAGAGTGGAAGGAAATGTCAAAACTTGGAAATGAAATGCTGAATGTTCATCTTTAAATAGTGCAACTTCAATGAAACAGATATTCTCTATGAAGAAATTGTAATATTCACGGCTGGCAAAGACAAAAAGACTTACATTTTCGGATCTTTTCCCTTCGAAAGAGAAGGTAGAAAAGAGTTTAGAAAGAGCGGGGCAATTTAAATATCATTCGTTGAGAGCATTTGTTAGCACAATAGTGCTTCATGAGCTGGTGAGATACTTGAAGGTCTGGCATGAAGTTTCTAGTCAGGGATACGGTGTTCAGAATGTGGGGTACTTCTGTCGGGTGAGACGAGGGCTGCTGCACTTGTGAGCTTTGGGGGGAGTGGTTGCAGTTGAATTTTCTTTTGGTTGAGGTCATATCAACGTCTGCTGTTAGCTAGGAGGTAGATCTAGTCTTTTGTATTTGATTGGAGAATTCACCATCCTATTTTTATGCAGGAATTTTTGATAAAATATGACTCAATTTATATCCATTTCCAATCATTGTAGTTTCGATCTTTCGAACTTTTTTTTCTTTTCTGGCTTTTTAGAAATGAATTTGATGGTCCCAAAGATTATCTGCAGATTTGAAAGATAAAATAATAGAAATTTTGGTAGAGTTTGCGGGCAAATCGGGATTCACACCCCATTTAAGACATTACTTTCCTCGAAATAGTTTTTTGATTCCTTATAGTTTAAGGTGTCAAATCAGAATTTTTGAATTGGATGTTCTACATTTACTCCCTGAATACTCATTAATTACGAAACTTTATTATCAAACAATTCTTCGTAATTGACAAAATCTTTAATGCAATTAATTAATAAGGTATAAATGGCATTGTCTAGTGGTAACGATTTCATGAAACAGTCATCCGAAGCCAAGTCCCCGCTATTTTCGTGTTTGCCAGTACGCAAGCTGTTTTGTGCCTCTGTAGGCAGCGGCGTTGGTATGCTTTTTATTAGTAATGCTTTTTTATTCCTTGGAAAACTGTTAACATTATTTGTTTCATGAATTTTATATGAGCAACAACGCACGAAATACAGTCGATAATGTTGATATTATCAGGAAGCTTGTGTCAATTAAGCTGTATGTAAATATGCACAGCATTATAATATGGTAAGAAAAATGAGATGAGCATAATACCGGGAGTATAATTATACCCTTATGATAACAACGGTGTAGATACCGAGGAAATGGAGCAGAACTGTACGAAATGTGCATGTTTTGCTTATGGATATTAGAATGCGTTGTAATTTTTCTTAAATTTAATCTATAATTTAGAAATACTTTAGTCGTTTTTGTTGCGCTATACCATACCTTCGTGTACTTGCTCTTTTTATTTTTTGTTCCTTTTTTTTTTTCGCTGCAGTTAATGTCTCTGTTGTTGTGAAACATCGTGTTCCATGATTTACATATTTTTTCTATTGCTATTCAAGTCAAATTATGAAAAATTACTAGTGCTGATGCGCACTCGCGCTTGCTGTTACTTGGAACAATAGTGTATAGTTGTTCTGAATGGAAAATGTCTTCCAAAATTGGGAAAAGCAAAGCTTTGCTTTTTCGCATCATGAGTCAACAAGTGCACATTATTATTAATCCTGTAATTATAATAATATGCTGGCTTTTTCTGTATTTTTATTAATTTGTATCACTGTTAGATGGTGTCATACAGTCGTTGTACAACTGGGATATGTCAGTGATCAGTCTAGAAAGAGCACACATTATAATATCTTGGGAATTGATTGGAAATAAGCAAAAAATTTATTTTGTCAGAGAAAGACAGATACCGGGGTGTCAAATTTATAGGGTTGAAACCAAATTTGATACCTTTTACATTTGTAAAACAAATTTCAAAAAATAAAATTGGTTGTTTAGTGATACAAGAGGTGCAAGGAAAGATAGTTGAACTCAAGCGCCTAAAAGCATTTTTAATGCCGCCCAGTACTTATTCATGTTAATGGCACAAATGATTATGCTATAGATAGCGATTAATTTCGGAAATAATCGATTTTAGAGAACTAATAAATTTAAAGTGTCCTCCTCATTTTTCTCTTCAGATATTGTTCAGGATTTTTTTTTTTTTTTTTTGGTTTTTGAAATTTTAATTTTCTGTGCAACTCATACCTTTTTCTCTGTACAACCCTTAATATTCGATTCCTGAGATTTCCATGAACATATAAGTTACAATAACAATGTTTTTCGTTTCTTCTGTGTTTTTCGGCTATTTGTTTTCAACTTGCAGGTAAATCTGGTGATGAGGTGCAATTTGGTTCTCCTAAATATTTCCTTTTATGTGGTCTGGGCGGGGTAATCTCATGTGGCACTACACATACAGCTATTGTTCCACTTGATCTTGTCAAATGTCGAATACAGGTATCATATTTAAATAATGTGGGAACTGTGGAACTTTTCCATTATATGCACATTCGAAGTTTATGTAAACGACTTTATTTTAAGCTGATATTAATTTCAGGTAAATCCGGAAAAGTACAAAGGAATTATACAGGGTTTCCGAACTACGGTAAGAGAAGAAGGCTTTCGTGCTCTAGCGAAGGGATGGGCACCAACATTAATCGGTTATTCGTGCCAAGGACTCGGGAAGTTCGGTTTTTACGAGATGTTTAAAATTTTCTACAGTGACATGCTTGGTGAGGTATGATTATGTTGCTTTCTTTGAGCAAATTTTGTTACCACTTTAGATTCCCTCGAATGGAATTGATTTTGTTTTTTAAACTGGAGTTTTCACAGGTTTCGAAATGTTTCGTTTGTTTTTTGTTTTTTGTTTTTGTCTTTTTTTTTTGGAAATTTCAAGATAATTCTGGATTTTTAAAAAGCTTCATCGTAATATTCATGTTTTGCTGTTCTAGGAACTGTCATATCAGTGGCGTACAAGTTTGTATTTGGCTGCTTCTGCATCTGCAGAATTTTTTGCCGACATGTTATTGGCACCAATGGAAGCTACAAAGGTTCGCGTGCAGACATCTCCAGGTGCTCCGCCAACGCTTCGTGGTTGTGCACCAATGATGTACAGAAATGAAGGAATAACAAGCTTTTACAAAGGCAAATGTTAATTGATTTTGTAGGATAATGATATTTGCCAAAGTGCCTCATATTTTGGCTTTGGAAAGTAAATGAAAGAGAATATCGAAGTAGAAGTTTTTTTTTTTTTTTTTTTTGCAAATCGTATCATTATTTTTACGTGAAGTAACACTTGGATTGCTCAAACACTTTTTCAGGTCTGCCACCACTTTGGATGCGCCAAATACCTTATACCATGATGAAATTTGCCTGTTTTGAACGTACATTGGAAGCATTATATAGGTATGTGGTGCCAAAACCACGTTCCGAGTGTACGAAGCAAGAACAGTTGGTAGTCACATTCGTCGCAGGATATATTGCTGGTGTGTTCTGTGCCGTTGTTTCTCATCCAGCAGATACAATTGTTAGCAAACTCAATCAAGATTCTGGTTCTTCCGCTGGTGCAATCGTCAAAAAATTGGGTTTCATGGGTAAGTTTAAATGTATTCTAGGTTCATTAAAGTTATTGATGATGTTTTAAAAATTTGTATCTAACCTAGCTAAAACTTTTCAAATCTGTCCATATAGTAAGTGCAGAAGTCAGAGTATTCCTTAAAATAAATGAAAATATTGTTATTTTTTACAGGTCTCTGGAAAGGGCTTTTTCCTCGTATTATAATGATAGGAACGCTAACGGCATTACAGTGGTTCATCTATGATTCTGTGAAGGTGTACTTTAAACTGCCACGTCCACCACCACCAGAAATGCCACTTTCGTTGCGCAAAAAACTGGAAGCAGCCGGAAAATTATAAAACATGTTCCTGAATAGTCTTACAGTTCTCTGGCTATACATAATTGGATTTTTTTTTGATGCGATTACTGTTAGGTCTTTTTTTTTTTTTGTATTCGATATGGTTTTTGTAATTATTGTATGCAGAATTAACTTCAATAAAATTTGCTGAGTAGGTGTGATGAATTGTTTTGCAAAAATCGGATTTGTGCACAGGAATAATAACAATGAAACTTATGAAAGTTCCATTATATATTCATTAGTTAAATGAATTTGGTTTTCACTTCATTCTTTGGCGTTCACTTTCTGATATTTCTGGCCATTGTCGTTGACACGAACAGGAACTTATTAATGCTCTGCTTATCCAAATATGAAATAAGACTCAGGATGACAAATTATATTGAATATTTAGAAGCGATCCAAAGTGTTGATTGAAGGTGAGCTACATAGGATTTAGAAACTTTTTTTTTCTATCCATTACGGAGTCGGCATTGTTAATTTTAGTTGAGTTTGGTTTGTGTATTATCTTTTATTAAGGCTTTTATCAGAACTTTTTGGTTCAGATATGGGTATTTGGGTTCCGTATGTTATATCGTCTACTGCTTTGGTGATTGCGTTTTGTGTTGTAGTTTGCAAGGAAAATGCTGCATGTAAAACTACGTTTCATAAGTAGATCAGAACTAGTTAGTTAATTATTCTTGATGTTAGAGTGAACAAAAAGTGATTCCAAAAAGGAATATTAGAGGTGAAGTGGTTGGTCAAGTTTCTGGAAGTTCGCAGTGAGATTTTTGGTTGTATATATCAACACCTTTACAAAAGATCTGTAGGCTTTCATTTGTCAGAAATATAGATTTCAGGTATAGTATGGCAAGCAAATGTCATTCATTTCCCGTAGTTCGTAGTTTGGGTTGTGCTGTACTGAAATGAAAGCATATGCTGAGGGTAGACATAAAATAATTGAAATTAAATGTTGAAGACGCAGTGTAGATGATGCGAAGTTGCGTTAGGCAGATGAGTCGACTAAATGCCACGTTTCGACGTGGTCGCTTACCTTAATGTGTAAGATTGATAGCTGTTGGTAAATCATGGCATTTGATTGACATCCAATTTGCGCTGTAACTCTTTGCTTATGGGCATTCATGTTAACATGCTGCTCTACTCTGAACACAGTGTACTATGTACGAGCGTTGATGTTGATGTAATTGAGGAGAAATAATGTAATCGCTTTAAAGTGCGTGGCGTGTGCAGTGAAAACGATCTCAGAAAAGATAAGAGACTGGAAAATAGCCCATTCATATCTTCATTGACCTATTAATCTTCTGACTAATGCATCAAAGCTATCTCCGTTTTGCAGTTCACGTTTTTAGAGATTTGTGCAACTTTTGTTGGTATTATCCTTTAGGGTGAAAAATTCTAAGATTTATGAGAAGAGTTCATTAAGATGGTTTCAGCGTCTAACCAGGATCCTGGAGTTAATGCGCAAAGTATTTCTTTAGGTAACAATTTGGTGACACGATGGAAATTCTTAGATAATTCTCGAAAAATACCGAGTCGAATCGTTCGAATGTATCACTTACCAGGAGAGGAGAATGTTTGCGTTATTAACATTGGATTGTTATATGTTTTTTGTAAAAATATATTTATGAAGAGTGCGAACGGTAAATATACTAGTTAAAGTCTTCATAGAGCATCTGAACCGAAACAAATGAGGAGTTATTTATAAAAGCATTCGGCTCAAAAGGCTTGAATTATATGTTTCCTTTAATCAGATATTAAGGAAATTCTTCAAAATATTTAAAACAGTTATGAAGCGGAAAATTCAGTTAATAAACGTCCGGACAACTCATTAAGAAATCCATTCAGCCTGAATGAATGAACTAAACTGTTTGGGATATAATATTTGCATGTACGTCACATGTTGGATGTTGCTACCAATATTTTGAATTTGCGACTTTAGAGACCCACTTTACAGTTCGAGATTTTTCTGAATTCTCCGGATTTTTTTCCTTTCCTTCATTAGATGATGTCAGTCTTGTAATTAATGCGTACCTTTTATTACAGGGTTTTGTTATTGGCTGCAACCGCTAACTGAGAAGACTTTGTCAGTCAAAATCTAAATACAAATAAATCTGTAGACAAATATGTATAGCTAGTACATTTAGGATCATCCACACTGAGCAGAGTGATTGTAAATTCTGTAATTTTCTTGAGAAGGCTGGGAAATAGGACGACGAGTCCATAACAAGCTATAATAAATTTAAATTTCATTCTTTTGACAAATAAGTTACCTTTCCAGTGCATCTGCTGAAATTCTTTGTGTCTTCTACATTTTGCTGTTTGTGCACTTGATGGCATTGTCTCGAGCTGCAGCACATATATTGCAATTCTTCAGTTAAATTTGATCAGTTGGGTTTAGATCAGTCACGACGCGCTTTTCAAAAATATATGTTAAATGTTGAATAATCATTTCGGGTTTGTCGTGGCTTTATCCGCATATCTGTTTATAGTGGTACTTATTTGTTCACTTTTTTCTTGACCATGCGTCAAACATAACAGTGCTCAATGTCATAACATTTTTTTCTCTGAAGTTCGAATTCTGCCTTTCCGGAAAATAAATCTTAACCAAATAAATCTTGAATATTTGTTCAAATGGAATATACTCTTTTTTTTCTTTTGTAATATATGTATTTTGAAGCATGAATACTAAGTTGCAACATGTTCTGCTGTCCAATCTTTTATCTCATTTCCTGTCCGCACTTTCCTTTCAAAGTTTGTAGAAAGAATGTATAGACCATTATCTGTAGGAATCTTAGACTTGATGCACAATAACTTCTTACGTTGCAGTATAATGGTTCTAAAAAGTTAGTTGCACTTTCCATTTGATTATAAATCTAGATGATTATGCGTATCTAGAATGTAATACGATTGTGATTTTTATTTTTTATAGGTAAAACGGTGAAATATGGCGGTTTTGGAATGAGCAAGGAAAGTGACTTCTGAGTCTCGGAAAAAGAATAAGCACAGACGTGCTGTGTACTTATTGCAGAGCCTGAGAAAGTTTAGATTTTACGAGGTGTTCAAGCTGTATTATTCCAAGTTCCTTTGCAAAGTATGTTTTTCAAAATTTTTACTGAATTCATTTTTTCGTCAAATCTTTGGAAACTAAATATATTGATTTTGATCGTTTTCATAATTAAAATAAGTGTTCTATTTGAGACTTACCATGAACCCTTGCTACATTTTAAGAAATTGCCTATATATGGCTGACATCTCTGTCTAGTGGAGCCGACAGAAGTAAGAATGCAAATAACATCAAGTGTGCCGCCAACTTTACGAAGATGTACACCGATGATTTAGCTTGACAAGAATTACTGGATTTTTAAGGTTTTTTAACTTCTCAGTTTAATGGTTTTTTAAGTGGTGAAATTACTAGTTCATTTCAAATTACTCTCATTATTCTAATGTATGCATTAATGGAGAATGTATTACTTATAGAAATCTTTTTTGTTCGTGTTGGTTATTTTTGAAATAAATATTAAATGCCATTCAGGATTTTCCACTGTCATGGATGTAACAGATACCATAAACAATGAGAAGCTCTCGTGTTTTGAACTTGCTATTGAAATGCTATACAAATGCGTGATCTCCAAACTAAGGTCGCGTTATACGAAGGTTCGATAATTGAATTCACTTTCTGTCCACGTTATCTTGTTGACGTTTTCTGCGCTATCATATTCATGTAGCTAATTTTGTGTCAAAGTTGAATCAGGACGCGACTTCAGAACTTGACCAAAAAATTTGATTTTACAGATCAATGTTTTTTAACTATCATTGTTAATTACTTGCGTAATAATTAATAATTGTTTTTATCTACTATATTCTTGCTTGAGCTGAGATTGGTAATTATCTTGATCCTCTTTGAATAGAGAAATGTACTAATTTCCATCTATTCTTCATTCCGTATGCTTACTTTCATAATATTTTTAAATATTTTTAATTGGAAATATAGAATTCGAGTTTATGTTCGATTTTATAGATTTATGAGAAAGTTTACTCTACTTATCATCATGATTGATGCATTAACAGCCTGCACAATGGTTAATTTATGGTAGTGCGAAGATAATATTTAAATTCCCTCGCCTACTACCATCCAGAATTCGGGATCAATATAAGCGAAATTTAATGATGTTGGAAAATTGCAGTAATTCTTTTGAGCAAAGATGTTATTGTCTTTGTTTGCATTACTTATGCTTTATAAATTAATTTTTCTCTGCTCACTTAAAAAGTATTCTATAATTCATGCTACATCTCTTAAAAATTTAAACAGCATAAAATACTTCAGTTTTTTGTGTTTGGGAAATATACGATTGATTGATAGCTGTAAAGAATATCGTAATAGTAAAAAGCACCTATGTTATGCTCATGCTACAATATATATGCTAAAATTTATTTCTGCAATTTGTAATCCACATTTCCGAAAATAATTATAATCATATTTTTCCGTAAATAATTAAGTAAGTAAACATATGATTCTTCATTGAATTCTCTAATTTGTTTTGTTTACTATTTGTAATAGAAATATATATA